>VZSV01000369.1:138148-148285 GCA_013398735.1 Nothocercus julius | reverse complement strand
CACTAATTGAATTTGGCCTCTAATGGAAAATGGGGCAGGCCATGAAATTCAGACTAATATCCAAAATTCTTCAGTATAAGATAAAAACTATGTTGATTATTCCTAGTAAAATGTGACTACAGATCAGCGTTTGTGGAAGTGCACCACAGAAACAAACAGCAGATCTAACAAACGCCTGACAGATGGTTACAGTATAAATTGGTTAAGATGGTTAACATTTCAAAGTTCAGAGGGATTTTGGCCACTCAGTTTCCCTCACAGTTAATGTCAACAAGGGCAATGCAATTGGTATCGACTTGCATGAAGTAACGTGAAAATTTTTCAACTGTTGGACAGGAGTTGGATAATTTGCTTCTGCTTTATCTCCATTAGCCTGACTCCACCTCATTGCTTTCTTTCTTTTTGTTGTTGTTTTCAGATACAGCCAATCTGAATCAAACTAGGTGCCTCTAAAGTTGACCCTTTTCCATTTTACGCCCATCTTGCACTTGATAAATGGAAGTTTTGGACGCACACGTACCTCCTCTGCAATGCACAGTGGGCAGCAGAAAGCACCCAATTCTCACTGACCAAAGTTCCACCGCACACGTGCTTGAAGTTCAGCCCAATTTGGTGGACTTGGAGGCTCACGAGCCATGGCCAGGCTCCCACTGGCGCCTCGTGGCCGCCCACAATCCGCGTGCCTGAGAGCGGATCCGAGAGCAGCCGCTTTCCGCACTCTGCAAGAGAGAGAGCAGCAGCGCCTCTGTCAATCACAGAAAGGCAGCTTTAGCGAGCTGGAAGCGCCCTTTTTTGAGGTAAAAGTGGTGGTATTTATTATTTATTTGGGGATGTTCACCGTGGCGCCCTGATGCGAGAGACGTTTTCCGTCTTTTTCTCCTCCCTCTCACTCTGAGGCGCTGAGGCGCCGCCCGCCTGGGTGGAGCTTCCCGCCGCCGCGCGGGGGCTCACGGGAAGTGTAGTCCTCCCGCGCCGCCGCTGAGGTGCCGCCGCGCCCCGACCTGCCCGCGCACGCCTCTTCGACGCCCGCTGCTTTCCCTCAGCGCCGGGCGGAGTGGCGGTACCTTCCGTGGAGGTCCAGGGTTCCGGGGCACCGGGCAGGGTGCCCGCTAGGAGCGGCAGCAGCAGCGAGGCAACAGGGAACCTCGACCGCATCGTGCGTCGACGAGGCAAAATGGCGGCGGCGGCGCTATGGTGGGGCACGTGACGCGCTAACGGCCGCTAGTGGCCGCGCGGTGGTTGAGAGGGCGCTAAGTTGGCTCTGCGTCGCTTTCTCTGGAGCTTCTCATTTGGGCTCTGTAGCTCTGCCTTAGTGAGTGGACATACAATACTGAGATTCCTGTCCTTTAATGCCTTGGGAGTCTCTCCAGTCTGGTTGTCTGTGGGTATTTGTGGCTTAGGCAACAATTACCCCTGAGGGCCTCATGGCTGCCTGTCTGCCCTAAGTGTTGGGAGCAAGCTGCGACAGCAGAGTGCAGAGAAGGCGGAAGGAGCTGGGCTGGCACAGTGGGAAGTGGCCTGACAGTGTGATGGCTTGCCCTGAAGTCATTGTTGAGCGTCCCCTCCTCGGCTGTGCCGCCCTGTTGTGCTCTGCCGCCTCCTCTGCAGTGGGAATTGGCCTGGAGTGCCTGGAGGAATCCCCAGCGTCCGGTAACCAGAGGCTTCCCCCAGTAAGGAGGTAATTTTTATTTATTTATTTATTTATTTATTTATTTATTTATTTATTTATTTATTTCCCTTAGTTGCTGTTGTAGCATATCAGCTTGGTTTCAAAGTTGTGCCTAGATGAGAGGTAGGAGCGTGTGTGCATGCGCTCGTGCCCATGGCCGCACTGGCTTAGCGAGGCCTTTCTCAAGCTGCCGTGTGCCCGGGAGACTCTGGCTCTTGGTAGCGAACAGCAGTCCATCTAAGGTTTAACATACACCCAGGTCTATCTGCTTTATTTTTGTTAACTGAAATTTCAGAATGCTAATTTCTGAATCGTCACCTGTAAAGCCTGTGATCAACATAGTTATTTCAAGACTTTTAAGAAAGCTGAAGCTCTTCCTCATATGACATTTAAAGCAGAAACATAAGATAGCTGAAGTTTAATCACGTTGATGTGGATGTGACTATTTAGATTAGCATATACCATTTTGGTGCTTTGACTATGTCAAGGAATTCCTTTGAGGACACAGGAGAAAGCTATGGTGCACCATGAATTACTTCACAGCATATCCAATAATATGAGGCTTAATAGGTGTCCAGGCCAGAGGAACACTAATGTGTTGCAGTTTCAGTTCAGAGAAGTTGGCCTGTTCTAGGTTTTTCCATATCTCCCGTGTTAGGCAGCACCCATCAAACACGAGTTTCCAAGTTGGAAAGCAGCTCTGCTGCCAAAAATACTTCCAGCTAGAGTGATCGGCAGCCACGTGATCCAGGAAATAAAAAACGCCACCCTGGGGAAGCAAAGTCATCTTAGAATATCACAGGAGGAGTGTGCATGCAGCAGACACCACCCTCCCTTCCCGACACACATTTTTCAAACGCGGTTCAATGCATGGGGAAATGCAACTTGCTCACTTTGACACTATCTTTCTACCTTTTTCCTGCCGGATTTTTTTCCTTCTGTAATGTCAATTGGAATTAATACAAGCAGGAGACTCGATGGGGTTCAAAACGCATATTCTGAGAGGATGAAAGGTGTACTTATTTGATCCCTTTGTTCTTACAGCAATAGCTTGTTCTTTGCCTTTTTGTTTAAATTGCAGTTGCTGGCATGATATGCTTCAGAGGAAACTAGGTGAAATGCATAAACCCTCCTAGGACTCACTGGGTTTTTGGCAACCCAAAGGATCGTGCTGAAAATAACATTTTAAAGGCTGAAGTTCCATTGCAAAAAAAAAGGATTTTTTTTTTTTTAATCCTTGATTTGAATGGGACACTGCAGGTAATAAGGGCATTTAATTAGATGCTTTAGTCATACAGGTGGGTTCTAAGAGGTTAAAGCAGTTTATTTAAACACAGACTTTCAGTCTTGATCAGAGACCTTCTCCCTTCTGCCCAAAAGAAAATCTGGTGTGTGGCAGCTCTACTTACTCACTGTGTTACTTTTATTACTGAGCTAAGATAGACTGACCAGTCTGCTGCTACTGATTTGCACTGATTAGCATTGCAGCGTGGTTGCAAATCTCATTTTGCTGTGCAAATAAACAGGGTTTGACTTGGAAGCTCAAAGGCGACTTATTGTTTTGGTGTGGTGCCTCTGTGATAAATGATAAAACAAATAACATAAAACTTCTTCAAATACTCACGGGTCTGAGCACTCGCAGAACTTCTCTCAAGGCTCTGTCTACGTCCAGCACAGAGCAGAGGACTAAAGTGCAAACAACTGCATCCACAGAGCCGCTGGGCACCTGGCTCAGATCTTCTGCTGCAGCTACTAAGAAACGCTCGTAGTGGAGGTGCTGGTTCTGCTTCATGTTTCGCGTAAGGGTCTGCTGGAAGTGAGGGTTGATGTCGGTGCATGTCACTTTGCAGCCTGGTGGGTAGAACTGGAAGTTAGCACCGCAGCCAGTCCCGATCTCCAGCAGCTTCAACTCTCCTGAGGCACCTGCGAACTCAGGCAGGTTATGAAATAATTCTTGCTTCTGCCTGTGTGTTTTCCTGTTGTGAATTACAGAAAGCTTCTCGAGGAAGTAAGGGAAAAATATCTTCTTACAGAAAGGCTTCCATATCCCCAGGAACGACAGCAGGTAGATGGGCATGGCGAGCAGCGCAAGGCAGGCACGCAACAGGAGAACGCTGGTCTCCATTGTGCTCAGCGCACAAGCAGAGGGTCCGTACCGCACAGAGCTCTCTGCTTGTAGGAGCCCTTGAAACGCAGAGCGGAGTTTGTGTGCTTGCTGCGTTCCTCCTGCCGTGCAACTCGTTGGATTGATCAAATGGACTTTTCTCGAAAGCTGATTTTAAAGTCCGGTCACAGGCGAGAAAGGAGAAAACAGCACTGCTTGCCAAACAGTTACTGTTGCGTCCCAGCTCTGGCAGAAAAAGAGCTGCCAGTCTGTTAAGTAACCAAGATGAACTGGACAGTACATCTTTGTACTTAACTTTTGGCAAATTGTCATCACTCACCCTAGTCTGGTGTTCAGCAGTTTCAGATTACAGTTCATATCTCTTAAAGAAACCGTATCTTGTTTTCAGTGAGTAGTGGGAAGTTGATCTGAACTCCAGGTCTGCTATAGGTATTTAATTTTGTTGCATTAACATTTTGGTTAAAACACATGTATTTCAGGTTTTTTACCGCCTTGTGTTAGGTATCCAAAGTAGCTGGGTGAGCAAGTCAGCTGCTTGCTGGGTGCTTTCTCTGCAGCAGCTGTTTTCAGTCTTTCTACTTCGTGGGAACCTGAAATGTTCTGATGTGTGGCTCTGGGCTCCACTGTGGTGAATAAACTTGCTTTTCTTAGTTACCTTTCAGGTCTTTGAAAGGAATCATGGACCAGAGGTAAAACAATAGATTCATTCAGTAGTCACTGTCTCTAATAGCTTTTATTAACTTAATAAGTCTGAGCTGACACTGTACAGTCCATTTTATGCTAAATGCCTTTTGTAAAACTTTCTCAGCTTTGCTCTCACAGGTGTTTTTCCACAGGGGTTAGTAGTGGCAGTGCAGATTCGCTGTCAGGTTTAGCTGCCCCCTCGAGTAATGCCAGGAAAGGGGCAGGGAGCTGTTTGCACCACTTGGCTTTAGAGGCCGCGTTCAAACACTTCTGTCGGGAGCTGCCCTGGAGAGGTTTGTTTTTCTCCGGAGCGCAAGGGAGCCTCGTTGTCAGAGTTGCTGCTGCCTCCCTCTGGTGGTAAGAAGCAAATAAAGTGCCCAGCCTGGAAAAGCAGCATTACTCAACTGCTTTATTACTACCCTGGTTGCCCTGGCTTCACCAGGGGGTTACTGCTGGAGAAACAAGCCTAAACAGTGGGAAGTACTTTGGGTGTCCTTTCCGTGTAGGCCAGTTGGATGTGTGTTGAGCACAAAATGGGCAGTGTTTGCTCAAAAGTAGTTTGCTCTAGGTATTAATTCTCAAGTACTTTACTGTGGGAAATCGAAGAGAATGTTAAAGAGTGGCCAAGAGAGCAGTGCCTCCTCTTGGTGCCCTAGGGGAGTTTATCTGGAAAACTGGAAAACACTCCTAATGAAACGTGTGGCTTTTAAGAAAGACTTGACTCCTTAAAGGTGTAGTCTGGACTGAAGGGAGAGTAGAATATAAAGAGTTTAAGCATAGGTTTGACTTTTTAGTGGAGTGCATCAAAAGGACTGTAAGAGCCTGCAGGGCTCAGCAGTGACCATCTCGCAGCTGAGATGAGACTTCTTCAAGATGAGACTTGATCTGATTTATCAAACCTTTCCCCAGGCATAAGGAGGAATTCCGCCTTGGCTTCATAGGCTGCAAGTTAAACCTAGGCTGATGGCATTGGCATCTCATGGCCAGGGAAGCTCTGAGGAGTGAACTGGTGCTGTGATGGGCACTCCCCTGAATAAACAGCGCAGTAAGGGAGGACTCGTCTGGTGCGGGAGGACGAGCACTGTCTCCTAGAGGTATTTTGCAATGGGAAGACAGAAATAAAAATGCTTGTGCCGATGCTCTATTATGTATGTGTCCTGAATCTGAAATCATAGGGGTTGAGTAATAGTCTCTGCTATTCGAAGAACATTAGCTCTCTATATTTATTGGCACTGATCTGCTCCCTCTTTTCCTCTTCCCTTTCTCAGCTTTTGGATGGTGACTCCTTTATTTTGTGTTGCAGTGAAACACATTCTCTGTGTTTTCAGTTTGTTTGGTCCTTGTGCACAGCTCTGTCTAGAAACTTACCTAACAAATGGAAGAGTGGGATTCCTGCTTGAACAAGATGTGGAGGCTCAGGAAGTTTTCCATGTTTTTATTCTGAGTACTAAGTGCTGTAAGACCACTATCCAGTGAAAAATCCAGTGTGAAGAGAGCTGCTGAAGGGGCTCTGTGTCCTTCAGTGCTCATGGCCATTTATTTTACTGCATATCCAATGATATGAGGACTGGCAGGAATCCAGCGTAGAGGGACATGTATGCGCCTCAAGTTCAGCTCGGAGAATTTGGTTTTCTCCAGGTGCTTCTGTGTCTCTCTGCTCAAGGAACAACCATCTCCAAAGCACTTCCAGGCTGGGTCACAGACCTTTTGCCAGAAGTGGGTCCAGCTGGATCGATCTGCAGCCACGTGCTCCAAAAAGTAAAATGCTCCACCCTAGAAAACAGGACCATAAAAGATGCAAAGGATTTTTCACCTCTGTGTGACAAATTTTATTATTTACTGCTTAGCAAACATGCTGCCTTTTTTTCACCTCCCTGGAGACGGGCCTCCTTTCCTAGGGATTGCGTGTGGTGGATTCAAGTTTGTTTGAGCAGTGAAATCTCTGCATGCCTCCCATTCCATCTGTGCACTAGGTAGTGTTTTTTACTGGATGATTCCTTATTTACAGATAGGTGCAATTCAAAATTCTGCAAGGGCCAGTAGGGGCTGGTGGTTGGAGATTGCTGTCACAGGGGATTTGTCTCTGTCTAGCTGCCCTGCACCATCTTGGACAAGTCACTTCCCTGCGCTTCAGTTCTTAAATGTGAACAAGCAAGCTGCTTAGCCTGCATACCAGCAATTAAAAGGGCTCGTTTCTTACTGTGCACGAAGCCTGCGAGAGCTGCTAGCAACAACGACCAACAACGACGAGGGGAGAGGCTGCAGCTCCTCAGGGCTTTTCATTGTCCGTCCTAGGAAGCCTGCCTGTTTTTAAGTGTACACCTAGTTCAATGGCTTTCCGTGTTCAGAAACAGCAGATAAAAGGCAAATCTGGTGTTGTAAATGAGCCTTTTCGTAATGGTAAAGGCCGCCTAATGGATCCCCATTGAGAAGTCAAGTTGAGCCGGTATTTCCCTCCCCTCCTTAGCTGGGGATCATCTTATTCCCTCTTCGCCAGTTTTGCTTTGCAGGAGTGTCCTGAGTTTCCTTGAGGAAGGACGTGGGGATGAAGTCTTATTTACACAGGAAGATTCTGACCTGTTGCATAGATTTAACCATGTGGATATGATTGACCTTAAGTTAAATTTAAACCCTTCCCAGTTATTCTGAGATAACTGGCGGAAGAAATAACTATGTGAAAGTGTGATGTTTTATATTTATGCTTAGAAGATGGCGCTAGTTCCTCGTCAGGTGGATGAGGTGTAAAGGCTAGCGGTTGCTAGTGAAGGTGCAGGGCACCTGCAAACTGAAATTCTTGTTAATCATTTACCCGTGTTAGAATCCACATTTCTCCCTGCTCCTCTCCCTTCGTGGCCCCTTGCTTCCACCGTTTTGTAGCCATAATCGTCACCCTGCACTGCTCATCTCCTGCTCCCCCCGGAGTTCTGGTCTCAGAGTTTTTGTAGGCCACCCGAGTGCCCTGTTTGAGCACTGTCCCTCGAGTGCCCCAGCAGCAGCAGTGCTCTGGGCAGGGACTAAGGAGGAGAGGTAAAGCAGGATGAACCAGTTCTTCCATGTGCAGGTGAAGCAGCACCAAAGAAATCGCCTCCAAATGCTTCACTGTGCAGCCCAGAAGCGCTGCTTTGATTTTGTTGCGTCTGCGTGTGCGAGATGGGGGAGGGCAGATGCTCTCCTGTGCACACAGAAGGGTCTGCAGGGATCTACACCACAATAAAGTGAAGAAGCTGGCCTGCCCATCAGGAAAGGTTTCAAGGAATAGGGTTTGTTAGGGAAAGGAAGTGAGAAGTGAGAGCAGGATCGTGCCCCGTGGCGCTGCCGCAGCTTACCGCCCGGAGCACTCGCAGAACCTCCCTCAGGACGCTGTCCACGCTGCTCACGGAGCACAGCACGAGGGTGCACACCACGACGTCCACGCTGCCAGCTGCTATTTGATGCAGGTTCTCCCCGGAAGCAACCAGCGAACGCTCCAGCTGGAGGTGCGGGTTCTCCGAGAGGTTCTTGCGGAGGAACTGCTCGAAGTTGGGGTTCGGGTCGGTGCACGTAAGCCGGCAGCCTGCAGGGTAGAACTGGAAGTTGGTGCCGGTGCCTGTGCCAATTTCCAGCAGCCTGAGCTGGCCCCCAGGGCCAGCAAATTGTCTCAAATTGCTGAAGAGCTCTTGTTTCTGCTTGTGTACCTTGTGGTTGTAGATTGGTGCAAGCTTGGCCATGATGTAGGGAAAAACTTTCTTATAGAAGGCGTCCCATAAGCCCAGGTAGACGAGTATGTACACGGGCAAGAGGACGAGCTGGATGCATCTCTGGAGGCAGGAGACCAGCACCATCGTTGCGGAGGCAGCCCGTGCTGCAGCTGCTTCCCGGTGCCACCGGCACTACCTCTGAACCGGATGTGTCTGTGTCGTCCTGGCCACCCTCCAAACTGCAGCTTAAAGCGGCAGCGCTTCAGCTGCGCTGAGCTGCCGGAGACGTCCCGAAAGAGAGGTCCAGGCAGTGTCTGAGCAGCATGCGCCCAGCGTGGGAGGCTGTGCTTGCTGCAAAAAATGAAGTTTATCAACTGTATAGTTGATACAGAGTCTGGTTAGGTACGCAGTGCATTTGGGTTATGGAAGAATTGCTCTCATGAGCTAGCAGGTGGCTTCTAGACTAGGGTGGGCTCCTTAGCTGTCCACATGTAACTGCCTGCTTACATCACCTGGTGGTTCTGGTTTGCTTGTGTGGGGCTTGTGCAAAGCAAAGCTGTAAGTCCGCCCTGGGGCTCTTACAGAAGCCCAGGTAGCCTGTGCGCATTGCAGGCGCCTGTGTGTGGCCTGGCCCTGGCGATAACAGCAATAATGACAGCTGAACTGCGGAAATACGACGCTGTGTGGGCATCGTGCTGAGCCGCGTGGCGCTCGTCTGCAGCGGAGCCCCAGGAGGCTGTTGGGACCTGTTAGCTCAATTAGGGTCCTTTTTATGACTGCTCAACAGATGAGCGTTGACCTACTTCGTTCTTCAAGCCACGTGCTCCAAGACACCTCACGCAGGCTGTGACAACACCCAGGGGCCCTGGGGCGTCCTTGCAGGATGTATTTTTGGTGTGTTGCCTGCCCCGTTGGGAGCGACGCTGCGCTCTGGCCTCGCCGTCCGCACTGGGGACTGGCCACGATGCTGTGAGCAGCCGTCCCCATCCTGGCCTTGCCCTGCAGCTGGCTTAGCTTTGCTTTTTGAACACCCTGTTTCATGGCAGTTTATTATCAGTAGTGGGTTTTTTTCCCCCGTATATCAGCATTTCTTTCTGTTTGTTTTGCATCCCTTTGGAAACATCAGCCTTAGTGAGACCTGAGCTTCAGAAAGTCCAGTTTGGACTGCAGCTTCCTCCAAATCTTTGCATTTCAGCAGCAGCTTATTGAATGTGTATGAGCAGCTTTGGTTTAGTATTGGCTTGAAATAGCATAACTTTCTGAAGTTGCACCTGCCCTTGCAACTTGGATCGAGTATTAGTGTTCTTACTCTTTCATTGGAAAATAGCGATGCACGGGTGTGATGGGAGCAGCCGATTGCACCGCTCGGGGCATCCAGCAGGTCCTGCTTGCTGAGGAACCTGGCGGATGCGGAGGAGGGAGAGTCCAGCTTGCAGGATTTCTCTCCCAGTTGCCTTTCTGCACTTCCACAAAACTTTCTGGGACTTAGTTATCTTCGAAACTACTAATGCTAGTGCTCTGCTGAAACTAGCCAGACCAGTGCTGGGCAGGAACAGGAGTGTGTGCAGACGGACTGATCTCAGAAAGGAAACCTCTTATAAATGTGGTAAGCGCCAAAACACCATTTGGACGTAGGTCAGCAGAATGTTTGTTGGCTCTAAGTTATTGATGACCTCTTGCGTGCTCAAACTTATGCATCGACCTCCCCAAACACCCCGACTTGGAGAGTTTTCCTTGGAAAACCAAGGAAGGGAATGAGGAGCTGGTCCTTGGCCGAGGCGGAGGGACACTGTGCAGGGAGCGCCGGCGGCGGGGGGACGCGCGAGGGTCTTTCCCGGGGAGCCGGGCTCGAGCGAGCAGGCCCGAGAAGGGGCCTCCAGCGTGCCGGGGGGTTGCGCGGGGGTGTCGCCCGGCGGGGGCTCCCTCCTGGCGGGGGGCGCGGGGCGGCTCCCGTGGCCCGCCGGGGGCTCCCTCGTTGCGGG
>VZSV01000369.1:93929-132533 GCA_013398735.1 Nothocercus julius | reverse complement strand
CCTGTGTCCCTGAGCTACTTTGGTTTCTAAATTCGGGCCTTACATATTTATCTGTGCCATTCAATTAGACCACATCCCCAATGCTGCTATATAGTTTCACAGTATGTGGGAAATTTGGTAATTAAATGCATGCAAATGCTGCAAGAGTAGAATAAATTAATTTTTCCTTAATATCGGCAGATGATTCTGTGATGTTACTGGAAATAATATGACCAAGATAGTGTCTTTTCTTTCCCTATTTCCCATCTTTTTGCGCACTTATTATTGTTACTCCGGAAATACCTGCTAAAGTTTACAGGAAAAGCATTCCAGCCGTGTTGTTACATAAGGACAAAAATCCATATGGAGGTTTTCTTGGCTCTGCATATAAAGCCCTGGATAGGACGTAGTGAGGAGCCCGGGGTTCCTGTCGCCTTCCTCGCCCCGCGGTTGGGCCCAGCTCTGCAGCGCAGGGTGAGGCCCATAGGGAGGCCGGGCCCTCCCTTGCCTCCATTTTGGGGGATTTTGCTGTGGTTGGGGAGCTCGTGCCAGGCGCCGTCCTCGGAGCCGAAGGCTGGAAAGGTGGTTAATTCGTGCCGGAAAAGCCGAATCTTCATGACTCAGTCCGGTGCTGAACACAGGCTTCAAGGAATTCCATGGTTCTTCATGCGGAGAGGCCCAATCTTTAATACGGGCAGTGAGATTGTGTGTGGCTGGCGGATTGAAACGCTGTGATGTTACTGGTGGTCTTTTCCTTAAAAAAAAACGGGACCTTGGCGCAGCTTTTGGAGCGTTCCGGGGTTCCACTGCCTTTCCTGGCGCTCCCGCCTGGGCGCCCGCGGCGCTGCGGTGCTGCCGGGCAGCGAGCGCGGCGCCGTGCGCGTCCCGGTGCCGCTCCGCCTGCAGGAGCCGCGTCCCGGTGCCGCTCCGCGTGTCCCGCCGCTGCGTGCGTCACCTGTGATGCAAGACCCGTCTGCGCCACGTCTTGCACAAGCTTAACTGTAAAAAATGACTGCTGTACTTCATGAAAAAAATGTTATTCAATGGCTGGGGCCCCAAATTAATAGGAACTCTGCTGGTTTTATGCGTGTAAAATGGAAGGGCGAGCTCTGATTTGCACTAATGGAGAGTTGGAGTGTTCCAAAGCAGTGAGACGTGCGGATGCCCCTAGGGCCTCCCCTGGGATTTGGATCTAACAAGTATCAGGGGAGAGAGCAATGGCTGGCGAAGGTTTTGGGGAGAACGGGCAGTTCTTGCTAAAGCTGCTTTCAGCGGCGCTTCTGGCCGGATGTGCCAGGGCCGGATCCCGTCCGCGGGGCTGGGCGGCTGCTCTTGTTTTGCTGGGAAGCCCAGGCGAAAATCCTCGTCCATGAAGCCGCGAGTCCATCCTGTGCTGAGCGGGGGGCGTTTTCGAGATCCCAGGATATGGGCAAAGAGTTCTCAGCCGGCTGCTGGGACTGGAGCAGCGCGGGGGCCAGGAGGTCTCTGCCGTTGGCACTGACCTTTATTGGCACCTGCCAGTAACTCCTTCCGGACCTCTCGCTCCGGGAGGCCGCGGAGCGCTCGGGTTGTCCCTCTGCTCCTGCAGTGACTGACGCTTGTTCTGCCTGTGCTCTTTGCCCCTCTGCAGAGCTGACGTGTCTGGGGTGCAACACAACTAAAGAAGCTGCTGCAGGATGAAAAGATGGCAGCACGGCTGCTCGCACCACCAGGCCCTGAGAGTTTTAAACCTTTCACTCCGGAGTCCCTGGCTAACATTGAGAAACGCATTGCAGAAGAAAAGAAGAAGCGCCCAAAGCAAGACAGCAGCCACCGGGATGACGACGAAGACAGCAAACCAAAACCAAACAGTGACCTTGAGGCGGGGAAGAATTTGCCTTTCATCTACGGGGACATCCCCAAAGGCCTGGTTGCTGTACCACTGGAGGACTTTGACCCTTATTATATGACCCAGAAAGTGAGTCTGCACTGCACTAGGAAAGAAGTCGCTAAGCCATCTTTTTTCATAGGAAGTTGCAGGTTTGAGTACGGTTTAAATGGAAGACAAAGAAATGAGTCTTTGGATGGGGCTTATTTTTTATATGTTTTTTTTTTTCTTGATGCTTAACAGTTTTGCTCTTGTGCTTCATGTGCCTTCCAAACAATTATCCTGTTTAACAAAGTTAGAGATTATATGACTAGTCTTTTAAGCAGCTCCTTGGGTGGAGATGGCAGAAAAAGGTTTAAAAACAGATTAACTTGTCCAAACATGACAATTTTTAACCTCAAAGGGAAGGATTTAACGGAGGGGTAACAGGTTTAATGTGTATTTCATTGTTTGCACTGGCTTTGGTTGGAATTTGGTCAGAAGGAAACAAAGGGGAGGAATTGGGACCAAATCAAAGTGAGGTGAATTGCTTAACTCACTTTCATCCTCATAATTTTTATTTCTGTAAATGTTGTCTGGGGAATAAGGTTATGAGTCTGGAGGCATTTATTGCTGCTGCAATTTATTAAGAAATGAAGCAGTATATTGGGGGAAGTGGTGAATAAGCCAGAAGTGTGCAGGAAATGGAGAGGGGGGCATCCTGTGCTGGTGAAGCAGGGAAGAGGGTGATCCCACATTTCTTCCTAGAAGTCTTGATGGCTTAAAACCGAGCTGCTTTTCTACTGCTTCATTTAATGACTTTCCTTCATAAAAACAAAATTAAGTAAGCTAATTACCAGAAAGACATAATTCAGGCTTAGCTGTGCTTGAGGAGCTGGAGGTTTGAGTGTATATGTGACAGTGGTGAATTTTGAGTGGTTCCATGTCTGTCCTCTAAAATATCAGTAAGTTGTCGTGGATAGCAAAATATTTTATGTCTTTGGGGAAGGTCTTTCCTGCCACACTCAGGAATTACTCTGTGAATCGCGGGGCATTATGCACATTCCTGGCCTTGGCTGCTAAAGCTTCGCGTCGCTCAGTGTTGTTTGCTGCACGGGTGCTACCTTAGTTAAAGTTAGTGCTTGTTTAGTGGCTTGGGGCCGCTGAGAGTGAGGGCAGCAGCTGGGAGCAGGGTCCCAAAACACGGCGCTTTGTGCGCGTGCTGGGTTCCTGGCGGGTCGGTGCTGGGGTGGGTGTCCTGCTTGAGGACCTGCGCTCGTGGCTGCTTTGCTGGGCAGAAGGGAGCTTGCAGAAATACCTACCCGGGCCAACTGGCTTCGGAGTGGGCAGCCTGCAGTAGAGATTCGCCCTTAACAGCGGTTCCCAGAGCATCCTTGGCTGCATGTGGCCACCTGCACCCAACTAAAGTGGGTACAAAACGTCACTAGATCCAGACGGTGGGGGTGTTTCGGCACCTTTCTGCGTTCACGTCGTTGGATGGACGGTGTGCATTGGGGAATTGAGCCCCCAGCTTCCAAGCTGTAACTGGGAAGCGGTGCCGAGAGGGTCACGGGCACCGCCGTGTCGGCTCGGCGTTCCCCACAAATAGGAGGCGGAGGTGAACCCCATTAACCCTCGCCTGGTGTCAGTCTTCTGTGTTGGGAACGTTGCTTCTTTTCTCTCTAAAAATGAGAGTTTTAGAATAACGTTTTGTTTGGAGGCAAACCTGACGACATCCGTGACGTCCCCCAATGCCACGCGGGGAGCCGGAGCGCCCCGATGCAGCCAGGGCTCGGGGGCTGGAGCGGAGCCGGCCAGCCCTTCCCTCCCTTGGACAGGGCAGCAACATTTCGCTGCCTCTCTTCCTCTTGAATCCCCTTTGGGATGGCCACAGCCTAGGGGTGTGTTACTTTTTTCCTCCTCCAAATACACAGTGACTTCCCACAAATAATTTTTTTTAAGGCTATTAAAAAAGCCCCTTTTCTGAATCATCAGGAATTGCAAATCTGCTTGAATCATGGGAAGTTTTCCAAGACTTCCCCCCCGCCCCAGCATTTGCCAGGAGGCTTTGCATCATAGGTCTTTTCTTTTAAAGCTAGACATGCAGCACGCATAGGAGCAAATCAGCTGCTCACTTTTCCTTGCAGGAGGACACAGTGATCTTGGTTTATCTAAGGAAACTGAAACTGCATTTTGACTGCAACGCTGAACTTCCCAGTGGCCAACATGTTAACTGATATTTAAAGGAGAAGCAGTGCGACCTAGAAACAGAACCGCGATCCTGGGAGTCAAAACGCCTGGGTTCGGAGCCTGGCCCTGCAAGTGACACCGTTTTGTCCAAGTTCCTTCATTCTTTGCTCATTATTTTTTCTCTCTCTTTTTTTTTTTTTTTTTTCCCCTCCAAAATGGGAGGAATGGCTCTTAACAGAATCAGGAAAGTCCATCTGCTCACAAGTAAAAGATTATGGAGCTAATGTAGCACTTTCTGTTTTCATTTAAGTATCAGGGAGATTTTTTTTTTCATGATCTTTCTTTTGCAAATAACTTGATCACCTTCCAATTCCTGGTCTGCAGTATATGACGGAGGCTTTACTGGCCTGTGAAATCTGGTGTGGGCACCGGAAACATTTCATATCAATAATAAATAAAAGCAAATACTTGCACGTGAAATTCCTTGTGGACAAGTGCAAATGAAATTCAAGACAACCATGTGAAGACCCCTCTCAGTGGGTGCCAACCAGGTGATTGCTTATGGGAAAATGCAGGCGTTTAGTGTAAGGCAGCAGTGATCACGATCTGTCCGCCACCTCACTAATATTTCTTTTCCTTGTGGTTTTCCAGTTTTTAGGCCTCTCTCCTTTCTCTTCCATTTATCTTCCTGCTGTCGCTTCTGTTGAGCAGCTCTGCTCCTGGTTCTCCATCAAACAGCCAGGCTGTGGTCATTTTCCTTAAGTAACTTCCATCCAACTTGCTGGATTGTAGCAACCTGTTCTGCACTGGCTGCGGAAAAGGCAAAGGTGCAAATGCTGCTGCAGTTCCTGCAGTGAGGAAAGGCGGAAGGTGCCTGGCTGCCCCAAGAGGGGAGGCCGCGTGCGCGCGGAGGTGGACGGAGCGCAGCGGGTGCAGGGGTTCTCTGCAGTCCCGCAGAGCAGCCTGCGCCTCTCGAACGTCAGAGCCCGGCGTGGGATTGTCTGAGGTCACCTATAGCTCGCAGCTGGGCACCTGCGGATCCTTGCAGGGTGTATGTGCCAAGAGTGACTTGCAACTTCGTCGAGTCACATGCTCCGTTTGGAAACGCGCCCTCCAGCCCAGAATGTCACCTTGAGTGTTCAGGACTGGGAAAATTACAGGAATATGAAAGAGCAGTTAGGGAAAACATGTCTGACTCTAGCATGTGCTTCAAGGAGCCTTCTTTTGTGACTTCTTTGTAAGGCCATAGAAAGGCATGGTGCTATGGCCAGCCTTGATGGGGAGAAGCAGAAGATCCAGGCCATCTCAAAACGAGCTGTTTTTGATCTCTTTGCCAAAAGCAAATTGCCTTTTCCAGGCCTCGTAGGTGCAACATCCCTTCGTTTTGCCCTCCGCCCTCCCAGAGGCTTAAAAGGCGCTGGAAGGGGAGCACAGCCCTGCGGGTCCTCCCTGGCATCCTGCTGCAGCAGGGCAGCGTCCGCATGAGCCGACCGGCAGCGGCGCCGCTTGCGGCCGGGTTCAGCTGTGCGGGAGCGAGCGGAGCCGACTCGGATCGGCCAGGATGGCTGTACTGGCCCTGCCCCGGGCCGGGAGGCAGGACGGGCTCTGCTGCAGAGGTCGGGACGGGTGAGACCTGCTGGCGACGCCCGGGGAAGCTCCAGCCCTCCGTTCTGAGGCTCAGGCCTCAGGCTCATGGTGATAAATCAGACCAGCTCCTCAGTCCTCTTGGATGAAGAACAGATTTTTGAAAACATATCTTTAGAGGATATATAGTTAGATACAGCTATAAATTGAAAATATTTCCCGGAAAAGCCCCAGGGATTTCTGCTGTACTGTGCTCCAAGCAAGAGTTTAAAAGAAGCGCAGGATGTGGCAAATACTTTTCCCCCACAGGCTTCTTGGGGTAAAGAACAAGATACTGATACAGAGTAGATGTAGCCTCTTTGTGGGAGGGATGGAAAAGTAAATACCGCATTTTCCATATAGAAAAGTACATTTTTATGAGCCCAAGCAGACTCGACAAATGTTTCGAGGTGCCGTTGGCTGCCGCGAGCGCTCGGGCGGCGCGTGAGCCCCGCGCGCCGCTTTGCGCAGAGCCGGCTCGGCCGGCAGCGCGGCGCCGCCTCCCGCCGCGCGGCCCTCGTGTTTCCCTGCGGGGATGTCCCATCTGTTCCCTGCGCTGCTCGGGAAGCTGTTTTCCTCTGAAACCCTCTGCCCACTCCTCCTGGCTTCGCAGCCCTCGCAGACGGGCCTAGTGTGGAGCCTGCGTGAAGAAGCCGAGGTTCAGCCTTCGCGGCACCGCTCTCTGCCGTCGTTCGCTCGATCCCGTCACGCTCTCCAGTGAAGAGCTTCTTTCCAGCCTTATTTTCCAAAGTGATTTAAATACAGGGGCTTTAATGAAGCTTGATCCTTAGCAGTATTTCTTTTTATGTGAGAAACATCTCTATAGCTCCTCTAAAACATAAAAACCCAGCCAACTTTTAGCAAACTAAAGCGGTCGGAGCCTTTTCCGCAACTGCCTAACAACAAACTGAAACTTCTAGCAGACTTCTCCCCTCCGGGACTGCAAAATGCCGTTCTCCCGCTACCGCCTTTCTCCAAGTTTTGAGCTTTGCCTCAGCAGATCTTAAAAGGGCTTAAGGATGTTCTTGGAGCTGAACCAGCAAACATTTTAAGTGCGTGCAGCCATTTTGAAACTGAGTTTTAATATGTCAGCAGCATAAAGAAAAAATAAGGTAAGATTTTAAATTGCCAGGCAGTTTTTTGGGGGCTTTTCTTTCTATGTGCAGCGCCAAGTGGAGACTTACCCAGGGTGTTACAGGGAACACTGGGGAACTGGAACGGCGGATCTTGGAGCCATCGTGACGTGGAGCAGACTCTTCTTTATGTTACGGTCGTAGCGAGAGGCCCCTCGGAGGACCGAGGTTGTGCAAAGGAGCAAGTTCAGCAAGTGGTGGAGGCCGAGCAGAGAAAGCCTGGGCTGAGGATGGCCAGAGGAGCCTCTAAAACAAGAGAATTTTGAGACCTCTATCGTGTTGCGGAGGCAGAGGCTGCTGGTTTCTCCCACGGAGCGGCCCTTGAGCTCACTGTGATCTGCAGCTTGGGAAAAGCACGATCCCTGCATATCGGGGTAACCGGTTCCGTAGTTCTTGGTACTGCAACCCAAGAGCTGTCCGAGGTTGTCCTGGGAGAGGTGTTAGTGGTTGCACTAACTAATAGTTCTCACTCAGCCCTAAACCACAACCTGGCTTTGATTTCCTCCTCAAACAATTTACTGCTCAGTGCACTAATCGAGCCAAAGGAGCTAAAAAAAAAAAAAAAATCCCCACCCCGTTGTTTCACTCGCGTCGCGCAGGGCCATGAGAATGTCCCTGTGCTTTGGGCAAGGACGTGAAGCTCGGCGGAAGCTGCCACCTCGGCTCCCGAATTTGCTGGCAGGGGGACTGTGTAGCTGCTTTGAGCCTTGGGCTCAGCTGTGAGGAGCAGGTTGTAGGGCCTGAATCCCCGTGTGGAGAGGATGGGAGCTCTTGGATGGGGGATTTTGCTTCTACTCTGTGTAAAATTCAGTAAAATGGGCTGGCTTGAAGGAGGATTTTTAAGGGTGTCCTGGTAGGTATTTTTTACTGTAATGGGAACGTCCTGAAGGAGACTATTCTTCAGAAAAGCAGAAAATAGTCTTTTGCTGTTGAAGTTGTTGGTCTTTCTTGTACAATTCATACTTTGGTTTTCATGCATTAACTCTCTCTTTCTTTTTCTTTCTTTCTCTCTTTCTTTCTCTGCAGACCTTTGTAGTACTAAACAGAGGGAAAACACTCTTCCGATTTAGTGCCACACCTGCCTTGTACATTTTAAGTCCTTTTAATCTGTTTAGAAGAATAGCTATTAAAATTTTGATACATTCATATCCTTTTTTATTACCGAGTTATTCTGACTTTGTGTACTGCTTGAAAAACCTCTGTCCTGGAGGCTGGCCTCTGAGCACGCACAGAAACGTGTATGTTGAGTGGAAACAATAGCCCTTAGGTACAGCCTGTGAAATAACTTCTCCTTTATATTCCCTCCTGAATTGTGTCCGCCTATATCTGTTCTTCCACCAATATATGGACGTTGAAAAGTATTGGAGCAGACACAATTTAAAGTTAGGCTTTCAAGGAGAGGCTTGAGCTTGAACTAGCTGCTAAAATGGTTCGACAAAAATGTTATCTGGAGAAGTAGCCAAAGATACTGTAAGTGTAATTAGATGCTGAGTAATTTCTTGCTCTTTTGGCATCTCTCAAACTTCCTTCTAATGGCAAAGCTATTCCAAAACATTGTGCTGCTGGGCTTCAGTGAGCTCTGACAGCCTCCGAAGCATCACCTGCCTGCGTTAGTGAAGGAAAAGAGAGCAAAAGAGGAAGAGTGCGTTGGAGGAGCTGGTTTGTGCTGTTTGTTTTTAGGTAGTGACTCTAAAACTGATCTGATGGAAACAAATTCATTTGTTATTTTAGAGGCTTCTATATAATTGCTTCCTGCATCTCCTACGGTAAAAATCCTTCTGCATCTTTTAATGCTTCAAACTCAACCTGGGATCTAAGGCTGGGAACAGGTTTTCTTCTTTCAGCAAACATAGAAAGAGTGGTCCCAAGCACGAGCCAGCTATCGATTTAAGGGGACAAGGAGGAACAACTCTGTCTATTTTGAAAAGTTGAAGGGATTTGCCTCCCAAGCAGCCCTGCTTCCCCTTTCCTGTAGCAGCCTGGCATGGAAAACGTGCCATCCGGGAGGGAGAGCCGGGCCACGGTCGCCCTCGAGCTGCTCCGCAGCTCGGTGATCCCTGGGAAGACGGGACCGGATGGGAAGAGCCAGCGTAGTGTCCCTGTGATCCTTGACTTTGTTCCACAGTATTTAGCATGATCATTATGTGCACTATTTTGACCAACTGTGTATTCATGACTTTTAGTAACCCACCTGAATGGTCGAAGAATGTGGAGTAAGTAAATACTTTTTGTATCTTTGTAAGACTCTTACGCAATGTTGTTTTCTAGCTATTCAGAAATCTTTTCCTACTTGTATTTACATTAGCATGAATATAAGCAGTCTTTTATATCCACTTTACTTACATAAGAAAGTCTGTAATTTACTTTTATTTCGTAACTAAAATTACATTTCTGCAGACCTCTCAGTACTGCTCTCTCTTCTCCTTTTAACAGGTATACATTCACTGGTATTTATACGTTTGAATCACTTGTGAAAATTATTGCAAGAGGTTTCTGTATAGATGGCTTTACTTTCCTACGCGATCCATGGAACTGGCTAGATTTCAGTGTGATCATGATGGCGTAAGTTGCATTTTTAGATTATTTCAGGTATTTGTTATATGTGGGAGGGCATCAGATCTTAGGAAGAGGGTGAGTGTCTAAGGCAAAAATAAACCAAGGAGAATTTAAGTGATTCCCCAAAAGATTTCTCTCTGAATTTTCAAATGAAAGCTTTAGCTGGACTTAGGATCACAGATCTAAACTGCAGCTCGGTGGAATTAGCAGAGCTGTGGCTGCAAAATATGCAGTTTTCCTCATAACTGCCTTTGTTAACGTGTGGTTTTATAATAGTGTTGAGCATTTTAGGTTGTTTCGCGTGCCAGAGCGGCAGCTCCCTGTGTTGAACGTAGCATTAGCAGCCAAGCGTCGCCAAACCCGGTCGGCTGCCCCGTCCCTCCGCAGCCTTCCTGCGTGTTGCAGTTTCGCGGGCTGCAGCGGACAGTTGCCGAACGGTTCCTGGCCCATTTCAGGTGAAGAAGCAGTGTCAGAAAAGGAGAGACTTCATTTTGCCTCCTGAGTCTTTTCTCTCGTGCTAGCTCAGCTTACCTTGCTCTCAGGATGAGGAGTCTCATGGATGTTTCCGTTCCTCCTGAAGCTGGAGGTGCCTCCTGGCTTCCCAGGCCCTTGCTCAGTCCCCCAGCAGCCTGGGCTGCCAGGGAAGCCGTTCCGTTTTCTCTTCTGCATTTGTTTGGGGCTGCAGATTTTTGGGCTCCCCCAGTCAGCCGAGGCCAGTGAAAACTGAGGGCCAACACAGGTGGCTCCGGGAGCTAAATGCAAGTTTCAAGTGGAGTTTGTTTGCAGCGACAGAAGGCCACGTGTTGGCTGGATTCTGCAGCACAGAGTGTTGGTTTTCCCGAATATCTGCTCTTTTTTTTTTTTCCTCCTTGCCTTTTGGTTGTGTATTTAAATGACATGCCAAAGGTTGTGCATTGTCCAAAGAAAGGCAAGCAGCCCGTAACCAGCGACACTTGAGTTTTGCTTTTCTCCCCAAAGAGCAAAGAGGAAAAACTCTATTCTCAGTGGTAATTAAAAAGCAACTGTAGAGCTGTCGCCCTTTACCTCAGGTTTGTCCCTCTCTGAGACGGGGATAAGGGTACCTCCCTGTGGCTTGCAAACGGGGAGTGAAGCACAAAGAGTAAAAAGGCAGTAAGAAAAGCCAAAGCTGATGGTACTTTTAACATGAAGGGAAAAGAAGTAAATAGACCAGAAAGCATTGAACTGAGGTGGCGTCCCCAAGTCTCCTGACGCATTTGACAGTTCTACCTTCTTCTGTAGAGATAGCATTGAATTCTTGTGTGCTGCATAGGAGAGAAGGCAGAGCGGGATAAGCCGGCTTGGAGCGAGAGACGGAAGCCGTTTGCACCTTGACGCTTTCTGTGTCTCTCTCTTCAATGCCAGTCTAAAACATTTTGAGTTAACCAGCTGTTTCCTGCAAACAGACAACTATAGTCAAAGGCAGGTGACCCCAATGGTGCCATTAACTCTGGTTTAATTCTGCAGGTATATAACAGAGTTTGTAAACCTAGGCAATGTTTCAGCTCTGCGCACTTTCAGGGTACTGAGAGCTTTGAAAACTATTTCTGTAATTCCAGGTAAGGCGGCCTCCGGTTGGTGTTAGCTGTTGGGTACAGGCCCCTGTGAGTGATGTATTGCTTTGTCTGTAGTTGTTGTTTTCTTGGTGTGTGTTTTGTCATTGTGTTTTTTGTGTGTGACCTCCCTCATTGCAGATATGTCACAGAGTTTGTGGACCTTGGGAATGTCTCAGCATTGAGAACTTTCAGAGTTCTCCGAGCTTTGAAAACTATCTCTGTTATTCCAGGTGAGAAACCGTTAAGCATTAAAGGCCAGTCTTGCCTGTGTTTCCTTTCCGTATCTTCTCCCTCGTCCTGCATTGCTTATTTCCCAGAAGTGGCACTGGGATGTTTTTGATGGACTTTGCAGTCTGTGCAATTAGAGGGGTTTGAAATTAATATAAGGCTTCCAGGCCATCAAATTTGGTTTATTCCTGGAGGAGCAGCCTGCTCTTCTGCACTTCTGTGTCTCTGGGTTTGCCCATGCCCAGGCTCCTAAATGAAAGCCAGCCTGCGAGTTCGGTTCAACATGAGGGAAGGATCAGCTACCTTCCTACTCGAGCTGAAGAGTTTTGTGTCTGTGAGTCATCCCATCAGCACCAGTGTTTCTAGAGCTGGTTTAGGAAGATGTATATAAAGCAAGTGAACAAAACCTGGCAAAGCAAAACCTTCCTGCCTGGTGCCGCTGGGAGCCAGGCCAGGGGCTCTGTTCAGTGACGACGAGCTGGCCTCGCTGCCTCCGCAAAGGGTCCACAGGCACCTTTTGGGCTTATATTTCTGATGTTTTGTTTTCTAACGCACTGACTGATAAGGGTCCTGTGGCTTTCTCAGGCTGCACTTGCTTATATGTTTGCCAAAAAAAGAAACAGGAATTTAGAAGCCCGTCACTGTTCTCCCCTCTGCAGACTGCTAAACCCATCAGATTTACATGGCTGTTGTGCATGATGCTCTTAAGTGGAACCTGCTTTTCTTGCACTGAATGAGGGAATGCTGGAATAATGTTCTTACTTCACCTTTCCTGATGTCCGGCAGTGCACACACAGAGAGCAAAAGGGATTTGGTAATTGCTGATAGCAGTGCACTAGATGGATCTGAAATGCAGTTGTGATTTTATCAGCCTGCTACAGGTATTAACTGGCTTGCTAAAAGAGAAGCATCAATGTTAATATTAAGTTTTCTGTGTGTTTTGCTTTCATGGTCATAGCAAAATGAAGATGATGCAACTTTAATGAGCTGGTTCCTAAATGTGTGACAGCATGCCCTGCGTTCGGGGAGAGGAGAGCTCCTTCTCTCCGCACTGCTCCTGGCTAATGGAGTTTTCCTTCCAGCTGAAATGACAGCAAGGGCAGGGGGGCCACAGACACTTCTAGTTCAGTGCGGCCCCCTCTTTACTGAAGGCTGATTTGCAGCCCACGGCTGAGGCTGCTCGTTTAGAGCATTAAACACACCAAGCTCAGCCGTGGCTAGAACTGCAGGTGGCCAAAGTGGAGTTATTTGTATCAGTGGGACTTGGGGCAGATTTGTCCCAGCTGTGGTTTGGCAACATGCAGGGGAGGTGCCAACGTTACTGCCTGCTTGTTTCACTGCTAACAACACGAGATTTCTCTACTTAACCTTTGGGGTTCTTTAACACAAAGTCGGGCTTAGTGTGCTCTTCATGACTTTCAGTGTTACCATGTTTCCTGGCAGAAGGGATTTTCAGAATATCCTTAATATATTAAAATAAAGCAGTGTTTGCTTAGTGCCTTGGTGCATGTGATGGAAGGGGAGTTTTAACATTGTGCTGAGCTAATGGGGAAATCATCTTGTGTTGTGACAAGTGCAAACTGCATCGCCTATAAATAATTAGGATGCTCCTCATGGTGTTTTTTTTAGACAAGATAAAAGAAATATTGGCAGGAGAAGACGTGCCGCTGGGTGAGAGGCAGTGCGGGCAGTGGGGCAGGATGGCACCTCTCATCCATGTGAACTGAAACACCCAATTGTTGCCTTCCCCTTGGGGCTGCATAGAGCTCCTTAAACCCTCAGGGTCCAAAGAAGCTTCTCCGGGGCGCTTAAGTCACTGAAGTTACTGCAGTTAATGTCGGCCCAGTGACACTTGGAGGGCAAGTGACACTTGCAAACCCCGGGCACGAGGGCTGCTGCCCGCGGCTGCATGTGCCACGGTGCACAGTGGAGCAGTGGGGACTGGCATGCGAAGGAGCGTCCTGGCGGCTCCGTGTCTGCCAGAACTAACAGCTAAACGGCTGCTTTGTGTTTGCAAAGGCCTTTGGCGATGGTTTTAAAGGTTTGAAGGCAATAAAAGACACTTCTGAACTTTTTCCTCCATGAGAATTCCTTATTTATGTATTTTTGAATCTTTACGTGCCTGATATGGATGAAACCTGTGCTGGTATAAATGGATTTCTTGCCAAAAGTTCATCATTTGTTGTAGAATTGGCCTCAGCCAGAGGCTTGGATCTTACCTGGCCCTACCAAAACTGTGCTCAGCTGCCCCCGGCTTTGCTTTTTCTTTTAAACTTCTGAGTTGGTTCCTTTGAGCAGCCTCTTGTTCTTTGGGATATTTTAGATGTTTGGTGCAATCCAAAGAAGTATTTCAAGACCAGAATAATTGCTTGGATTTAAAAATACCTGTCCTGGTTGAAGCTTTAAATATGTCAGAAGCAGAACCTCTGCATTGGTACTGTTCCAGTTAACATGAATTGCATTGGCAGGGAAGCACTGAGAGATGGGGTATGGCATGGAAATCATGCATGATTTGTGGATAATAACATACATAGCAAAAAGTTGGAATTAGCAGTAGATTTGAATAAGAAACCTATAAAGCCAAAATACTCAAGAAATCATTAAATGCCATTATTGGCATGGATGAAGAAAAAGGACTTGGGCTTGAATTCGTGTGCCTGGGAGGATCTGCAGCTTTCAGGAAACTTTATTCCATCAGTTCTAGGATTGGTCTCATCATGTCTTAGAGAGGAGACTTCCAGCATTCTTCAAAGAAGGAACTTTCTTAAAAGAACTGTGTTTTGCCCTCATTTGACTGAATTTGTCCTTGATGGAAATATTACTTGCTCTTTGCATTAAAGAAAGATCATAGAAGATTTTTATTTGCTGAAGCACTATATGAATTTGTACAGTGAGGCAGTTTGATTTGCAAAATCTCTGAATTTGGTGAGCGGGAAGAGGAGATTATAAAGCAAGAGGAAGGTAAGAGCGATGTCTCCCAAGCTTTCCATGAAAATGAGGAGAAAGTCATCACGGAACTCTCTCTTCAACCCCCTTCACCACCCGCGCATGCAAGATAATCCGACCGGACATCAGAAGGGCTCACGTACAAGGTCCTAGTGCTGGATTATTCCTGCACCCCAAATTCTTTCTTATTTTATCGTCAACTCTGGGTCTAAATGAAGGATTTGGCTTCTGCAGGGAAGGCGAAATGCTGAAGCTGTTCAGTTAAGCAATACAAACTTGCATTGCAGACTGTATGACACGTATTTGATCTTTATAAGTTGTAGTTTGTGCCAATAAGCCAGATTTAAGCAAAGCTAAATGCGTCCACGGAGAAGGTTATAACAGTGTATCTTGATTTACCATCTTTGCTCAGACAAACCCTGCTGTTGGTTACAATCATTTTTAAATACGCTTTGCACACTCTTCTACAAAACTTCGATGTTTTCAAGGATGAATTTCTGTGTTTTGGTCTAACTATTACAAGCTCACTGTTGAAACTGTTCGACAACATCTGGCGGGAGGATGATTCACTCAGCATTTACTTTGTGGGGGGTAAAACCTGAATGCAAGTGGTGCAGCTTTGAGTCCCTGGGAATTGGGCTGTTTTCGAGCACTGACCCTGTGCTACAGTGTGTTGGGGTAACACACCATATGCATTTGAAGTTTCCATGTCTTTTTATTCTACAGGAGTGATTTCTAGTCTTGTTTTCTTTCCTGCAGGCCTGAAGACCATCGTGGGCGCCCTGATTCAGTCGGTGAAGAAGCTGTCGGACGTGATGATCTTGACAGTGTTCTGTCTCAGTGTCTTTGCTCTCATCGGGCTGCAGCTCTTCATGGGCAATCTGAGGAACAAGTGCGTGATCTGGCCGATTAACGTGAACGAGACGTTCCTGGATAACGGCTCCAGGGGCTTTGACTGGGAGGAATACACCAACAATATCTGTAGGTATCTCTGCAGCGATGCCCCCCAAACCTTAGGATTTGACTTAATGCTGTTGCACAGGATTTCTGATGTGACTTTTGCAGTGTGCCCAGCTTTGTACAATGAAAACCCCATATTTGGATGACTTTCAGGTTCCAGAAACCTGACCTTGTTAAAGTTTTTGCAGTTGGGCTCCTCTCTATAGAAAGTCTTGGCTGTGATATGTCTAGCTAAATAAAGACTTCGTCAAAAATGCATTTGTTTCCCATTAAAAACAGGGTATACAGATGATAAATGAGAAGTAGGTCTGTCCATTTAAATGCCTGGCCTCAGTGCCAAGGCCTTGGTGTGGTTTTGCTGAGTTCTTTTTTGGCGAATGCACGTGAAGTTGCTCCTACCTGTTTCAGCTTGCTAACCAGAGGGGACCTGTTTGGCAGGATTTCAAAGCTGTAAAGATGCTGCAGGTGACCAAGGAACCAGGCTCCAAGTTTTCATAATTTGATTTCTTCCTCCCTTCTCGCGTTGAACTGAGGTTCCCTGCTATGCAGACCCTCAGTCTTAATTTTTATTCAAAATTCTCTACTGCCTTTCAGAAAGGTGCTTAATCTTGGGCAAAGTTAGTGGGATTAATGCTATTTAAAGCTGAGTTAGTTCCCGGATAAATTTCTCAGTCAAGCCCTCGGAGGACTGCTCAGTTAAAGTTTTTACAGCGTTACTGTGTGTGAAATCCTTTAACTCCATAGGTGTGCATGCAGGTAATTCTTTATCTTTTTAATCTTCAGCCAATTTTTACATAATTCCTGGGGCTCCCGATCCTTTGCTCTGTGGTAACAGCTCAGATGCAGGGTGAGTGTTGGCATTTATTAAAGACTCTAATTGCTGGTAGTATTTGTTCTCGGTGACAAAACCTCTGGAATATATCCCTTTGCTTCCTGAGTTAATTCTTACATTAATTTGCATGCAGGAGGTTTCACGTTTTTTTCTTTCGTGCACAGGATGAGGGTGGCAGGGGTTTTCTCAAGTACTGTCCATTGGCCTCCTTGATCTGCTCTCCTAAATGAGGAAAGCAAAATGCATGGTTTGCTGTTAGTGTTGGGAAGGTCTCCTAAGCATGGATAATGTGCATGGTGTGAGTTCATCCTGTGCCTCTTTCTTATATTCATGACCCAGTATTGCTCTTGTGTTCCTTACAGCCAGTGTCCAGAGGGCTACACGTGCATGAAAGCGGGACGAAACCCCAACTATGGGTACACGAGCTTTGACACTTTCAGCTGGGCTTTTCTGGCTTTATTTCGCCTTATGACTCAGGACTTTTGGGAAAACTTGTATCAATTAGTAAGTAAACATTTTTGTTTTGATGTTGTACAAGATGAGAAGCTGGGGACAAACTGGGAAAGGAAAGATGCCCAGCTTGCCACCTCCCTAGTATCTGAAAAGGCGATGGTAGGTAGAGCTGCAGAATGAGATATTGTGCGTTGAGGAGGGATGGTACCTGGAAGTGGGTGTTGCACTTACAAACCCAGAAGAGATTCTGGGTCCTCAGCAGGTTCGAAGCTAAACGCTGACTTCATTCTGCAGAAGCCTCTCTGCCTGCTGCCGAGGCTGCGTGCGGCTCTGCCCGACTCGTAGCGGATGCTCAGGCACTTTAGAGGGCAGAGCGTTTCCTCGTAACCTGAGGACGGTTTGGGGACCTTGCTGAAATGGCTCTTTTCTTTTTGATAGAGTCCAAGCACTGAGTTTCATGTTGTGCTTCTGAATCCTTTCTGACTTCCATCCCATTGCTTGTTACCTTAAGAAGAGTGACGTCACCTTTAGAAATCCCTCTAGAAATTGCTTTCCCTTTTCCTTTTCTCTTCCCTCTGTCATTCTTTTCCGCTTCCAGACCTTACGAGCAGCAGGAAAAACCTACATGATCTTCTTTGTCTTGGTGATCTTTGTGGGATCGTTCTATCTGGTTAACCTGATTTTGGCTGTGGTAGCTATGGCTTATGAGGAACAGAACCAGGCCACACTGGAGGAGGCAGAGCAGAAAGAGGCAGAATTTAAAGCCATGTTAGAACAATTGAAAAAGCAGCAGGAGGAAGCCCAGGTGAGTGTTTTGATCACGTATTTTTAATGACTTGACATATTTTTAGATTTATTTAGTGGAATATTAGTCTACGTGAGATCTGATTTATTTTGGCCTTCTCTGCCCTTCGCCCTCAGGCCGCTGCTATGGTCACCTCGGCGGGGACGGTCTCGGAAGATGCAGTGGAAGATGATGGCGGGGGGAGAGTGTCCCGGAGCTCTTCAGAGATTTCCAAACTCAGTTCCAAGAGTGCCAAGGAGCGCCGAAACAGGAGGAAAAAACGGAAGGACAAAGAGCTGTCAGAAGGAGAGGAGAAGGGGGACAACGAGAAGGTGTTCAAGTCAGAATCAGAAGATGGCATGAGGAGGAAGGCATTCAGGCTACCAGACAACAGGCTAGGAAGGAAATTTTCCATCATGAACCAGGTAGGATTCATTTCCTTCCCTAGTGTTTCTTTCTGACTTGTATTCAGGGTTATATCCTAGTTTAGACCCTTATTAGCACTTCAGAGGAATCTGCCCACTGACTTAAGCTTACAATGGATTGGGGAACACTAGAGACCCAGATCGATGGTCCTTGCGCTTACTTCTCCTGACATAAATTATTACTGAGATTAGAGAGTTCAACAAGCTAACTTGATTTAGGAGCTCAGCTGATGTACAACCAGGGGATTTATTGCTCTGAAATCAGTCAGGTGCCCGAGGCCCATCCGTGCGCTCCAGCCAGCTGCCTGCTGCTGCCATCCTGCTAGATCCCCTTGCTCCTGGTTGCGTCAAGGGCTCTTTGCTGTGTCGCGACAGCACCTGAAGGCCGGAGCGGGGAACGGCCTCGCGCTGGGCCAAGCTGTGCACAGGCTGTCCCTGTCCCTCCCGTATTTCGGCGCTCGACGGCTGCTGTGCTCTCCGCAGCGTGTTGCTGCGTTGCCGCACCCTGCGCGTGGAGCTGAGCCTCACCTCCGTGCTCTTTTCCCGGTTTTGGCTTCCTGGAGCAAGCTCTGCTGGCAAAAGTGCTCCTGCCGCCATAACCGACTGCGCACAAACTCCTTTAGCAGCGGAGCTCAGCCGGGCAAGGGGGTTTCCATCAGCAGCTTCTCAGCGGAGCCAGGGCCGGGGGGTTGGTGCAGGGGTGGAGAGGCAGTGAACCCGCTTGGGCAGTGCGCGGTGACGCCTGAGCGCTTTGGTTTCGCCACACTATTGACACCGTTGTCCTTCTCTTTTCTTCCCCAGTCTCTCCTCAGCATCCCCGGCTCCCCTTTCCTCTCCCGCCACAACAGCAAAAGCAGCATCTTCAGCTACAAAGGGCGTTTCCGCGACCCGGGCTCAGAGAACGAGTTTGCCGACGATGAGCACAGCACGGTGGAGGAAAGCGAAGGCAGGAGAGACTCCCTCTTCATCCCCATCCGCGGCCGCGATCGGAGGAGCAGCTACAGTGGCTACAGCGGCTACAGCCAAGGCAGCCGCTCCTCGCGCATCTTCCCCAACCTGCGGCGCAACGTGAAGAGGAACAGCACGGTGGACTGTAACGGCGTCGTGTCCCTCATCGGGGGCCCGCCGTCCAGCATGCCGGGCGGCCGCCTTCTGCCTGAGGTGAAAATAGATAAGGCAGCTGCCGATGACAGTGTAAGGAAGTCAGTGAGTAGGTAGCGTAGGCATGGCGGTCCACCCTCCTCCGCGTCCCTGTATGCCGCCCTCTGAGTGACACAGGCTTCCTCATGGAATGAGTTGGTTTGTCTGACCGCAGGCGTCGACGTCTGCATTGAATTTCTTAAAAAAAAAAAAAAAAATGCTTTTACTTCCCCCTTTTTTTCCCCCCTTCTCAGTCTTACTGACCCACGTACTTTTCCTCTGGCTTCCTGGGAAAAAAAGGCTTGGAATTGAGTCCTTAATTGAAGGCATAACAGCAGCAGAAATCCTTGGCATTTGTCAGGGTGATTCCTAGTAACCAATTTATCAAAGCATGGGACTGGGGACATAGATCAAAGCGTGTTGCAAATGAAATGTTTTTCTACAATACGAAATCATATTTGGGAATTTGAAGGGAAATGTAAAGAAAATCTTAGAGTTTTCAGCAAATCTAAAAGGGAGTGCAAACAAGGGGGTTGTTTTCCTTATTTTTACAAAGTTAAGACTTATATTAGCTGTGAAATTACTGGAAGACACCTGCTCTTAAGGGCATCAGTTCGTGGAATGTCTCTTAAATAGGTGAGTTTGCAGAAGACAAAGACAAAGTCTGCAAAAAGAGGAAAGTTTGACTCCAGAAGGTGACCCTGGCAGAGAGATTGGACACAAGAAAAGTTACAACTCTGGTAAAAACAAGGGATTTAGGAAGGAACACTGTCAGAAAATTCAAGTCCAAATTTCAGGTTTTGTGTAAAGCAATATAAAAGTTTGGATAGAATTGAGAAATTTTTATGAAAATGAATTGAATTTGGATTTAGCATTTCTGAACATGTAAAAATCTGTGTGAAAGAGGAAATGTAGCTTAACCAGGATTGAGTCCTGCACCCGAGGCGTTGCAGTGTGTTTACCGGAGTATCTGTGGGACTGTGCTCGTTTCATTGCTATTAAACCCTGTGGGCCAATTTTATAAGGGAAGATGTTAAAGTAACACAAATAAGGAGTTTTAAAAAATATTCTTTTCAATTTTTGAACTTTCCTTGGCAGTGCCTTTTTGAAATGAATTGACTGAATTGGCATTAGCTATTTTTTTTTTAATGGATCAACAGCTCAAAAAATAAGTGTACTAGTGGGGATTATAATAATCTGGACCCAATCAAAACAATGACATCTGAGAGCTAACTAAAGCAGTATTTTCTGTGGAAAAAAAGTGTGATTGCCATGTCTATAAATTCCAAGCTATTTTTTTTTTTTTTAGTTATTTCAGTTCTTGCAACCTAACTGACCTTAATTAGTTATGTTCAACATTAGTTGCTACCTTTTCTTTTCCAGTTAGCATGTTAATATAATTTTTGCTTCAGTATTTAGTTCTCCTTATAACACAGCATGAACCTAGGACTCGTAATCAGCATGATGCATGCATAAATGTAGAATAAATGTAGATGCTGTCAAATCCTTGGTGCCCTTTTTAGGTTGGGTGGCTCAGATGAAGCTGGGGTGGGATTTACACCCCAAGAGAGGTATTTTAAACTGGCATGGTTAAAAGATTCATTGCCTGCCTGTGCCATTAGTCTAGTAGCAGTACAGAATATACAATGCTTAGTACTGCAGCAGGGTTTGTTAGAAATGTTCTTTAAAATCTAATCCTTAATTTCTCTCAGGCTGCAAAGTGCTGGTACGAGCAGAGATAAGGCCTTGAGTTTTGCTCTGACCACTTATGTAATATAGGAGAAGGAAAAGGACAGCAGGAGCAAAGGGTTGCTTTTTTTTTTGTCTTTCGGGCACGTGTACCGTATTTTTAGGCTGCTAATATGTGAAGCAGCAGGCAGGCTGCGAGGTTGTGTTAATCAGCATATGGGTTTTGCAGGGTACCACTGAAATCGAAATTAAGAAGAAGCCGGGCGGCTCTCTGCTGGTCTCCATGGACCAGATGAACGCGTCCTACGGAAGGAAGGATCGCACCAACAGCGTCATGACGGTGCTGACCAACACGCTGGTCGAGGGTAGGTGTGCGGGAAGGTGCCTGGGCAGTGCGCGGGCTGGGATTGCCCCTCGTGGTGCGGCCAGGTTGGCGGGGCCTCTTCTGCTGACAGTCTGGGGAGAGGCTCTGGCACCCCTGCGGGCACCTGGCTCTGCCTGCGTCGCCGGTGCAGAGCCAGAGCCTGCTGGCTGCCCAGCCACGGCCAGCGGCCTTGCCAGGGGGCATGAGCAGCGCGTCAGCTCCGGCCTGGCAAGGGAGTGCTGGGTGCTCGCGTTGAACTTGGCGAGGTGGCTTCGCAGAGCCTGCGCTTGGCTAGTGAGCTTGCGCTGCGGGACAGCCTCGTGGGGACCGGGGAATGTGGCACGGGGAGGCACAGACGGGCCTGGCCGAGGCCTGCGAGGGGAAGTGTCGCCCAGCAGAGACCTGGTTCGAGCCCCAAGGCCCTGTCCTCGCGTGCGTGCCCTTCAGACATGAAGAGTTTCGCTATCCGTGTTTTTTTTGCCGTAAGGAACATGCGGTGTGGAGAGTACAGGAGTAAGGCAGTGTGTGATGATACAGGGGGGTCTGTGTCCCCCTGCCCCAAGGACTGGAGAGACGCTGCTCCATCTACAGCCCGCGCGAGCAAGCCTTGAGCTGCACTGAGCTGGCAAGTGGGCAGCTGTCGAAAGAGGAAGGGACTTCGGAACGATGGCAGCTCTGAAACAGGCAGCGCAGAGACAGCGTTTCCAAATCTGTTTTGCAGGAGCCGGCAGGAATTTGTGAACAGCAGCCATACGAGGTGGTTGATCTCAAATTCCTGCTGTCTCCTGCAATAAAATTGCATGAAAACCAAATATACTTAGAAACAGAGCAAGGTTCTTCTGCTGCTTCCCTCCTGCGCAAACGCCTACGGGCTGCAGTGCTACGGTCCTCTTTTTAAGTTTAGAAATTCCAAGGCAACTAAATGCCAAGCAACCGAAGAACCAATCAGAAGGAGGGAGCGATGGTCTTTTCCCTACCCATAAAAAATAGAGCATGGGGATGAACAGCTGTAGAGCCTGAATGGAATCACTGCAAGACAAAAAACAGGGGCAGGAGGGAAATTGCCCGATTTCTCTCCCCGCAACCATTTGAAGTAAGCCAGTTTAAAAAATGGACGCACATTATGTTTGGTTCTGTAAATGGAGGTGATTTGCCTTAATCAGCTTCTTACTATTTAAATTCTTTTTGCAGCATTATGTCATTTGTTTCCTCTTTTAGACTCTGTATTCAACATTGAATCCATTTTACTTTAAAATTATTTAAAGATGGTTTAGAACTGTTAGTTTAAATCATTTTACCTTGATAGTTCTGAGTTAAATATATGCCACCATTTAAAAGAATTTGAATTGAATCAGGAGATGCACAAAGTCTTGTTGCACAAGTTTAAAAATGTACTTGCTGGTAATGGTAAGCTAGTGCAAAGTGGTGTGTTGATATTGCCTGGCTGCGAGGAGGAGCTTGGGAAGCTCCGTGCAAGACCTGACCTGACTCTGCGTCTGTCACAGTGATCTGCGGAGCAGGTGGCCATGGCGAGGAGGTCCAGTCCGTACTGACTGGTGGCATTAAGTTAACTGCTAAGCATCATGGAGTTCCTTGTGGAGCGGTGTAGGTACCTACAGTAAAATACATTTTTCCTCAAGAATTTTGGATTATTATGTAAGCAAGAAGACTCAGGAGAGAAGTTCAGGACTGGCAAGATGAGCAAGTTAATATTTTAGCCATGCTAAGAGTCAAACAGATGTAGCAGCATTAAAGGTAAAGGCTGAAATCCATTGCTGCTTTTGTTTGTAACTCTAGAGCTGGAAGAGTCCCAGAGGAAGTGTCCCCCTTGCTGGTACAAATTTGCCAACACGTTCCTGATCTGGGAATGCCACCCATACTGGATGAAGCTGAAGGAGATAGTGAACTTAATTGTCATGGATCCTTTTGTTGACCTGGCCATCACCATCTGTATTGTGCTGAACACTTTGTTCATGGCAATGGAGCACCACCCTATGACCCCAGAGTTTGAACACGTGCTCTCCGTAGGAAACCTGGTAAGAGAGCGTCGGTGAACGTGCCCTGCACGTCTGTCGGCTTTCACTGGAGACGCACACTGGGCCTGAAGGAGCCGCTGTTACAGATTCCTAGCGGACACTGAGGCACCTCAGTTGGCCTCGCTGCTGTCTGGGTCCGCTCTGAAATGTTGGTTGTGGGATGTGTTTTGGGTCAAAAATTGTTATACTTCAAATCTGTCTCTTAGTGCACTGTTTGATTGCATCAATGATCAGGAAATGAACAAATGGGTATCTTTGTACACCTGTTGTTTTCTGTGTCTTTCCTCGCCACTCCAGGTTTTCACTGGAATATTCACAGCAGAAATGTTCCTGAAGCTTATAGCTATGGATCCCTACTATTATTTCCAAGAAGGCTGGAACATCTTTGATGGATTTATTGTCTCCCTCAGTTTAATGGAACTGAGTCTGGCGGATGTGGAAGGACTTTCAGTGCTGCGATCTTTCCGATTGGTATTTCATATTCCAAATCCTTTTCTGAGTGTTCCTCTCTTGCAGCTACTATAAAACTTTTGTCATAATTTAAATTGGTAAAATGGAAAAAGCAAACCCCTTCTTTTTCTGTGTTGGGGAATTTCTGTCTGTTTTTCCTCTTTGTTTTAGATGAAATTGAATTAAATGCCTTTTTTTTTGTTATGTTTTGTAGCTGAGAGTCTTCAAACTAGCCAAGTCCTGGCCCACTCTGAACATGCTGATAAAAATCATCGGTAACTCAGTGGGCGCTTTGGGGAACTTGACCTTGGTGCTAGCCATCATCGTGTTCATCTTTGCTGTGGTGGGCATGCAGCTCTTCGGCAAAAGCTACAAGGAGTGTGTCTGCAAGATCAATCCGGAGTGTGAGCTACCCCGCTGGCACATGCACGATTTCTTCCACTCCTTCCTTATTGTCTTCCGTGTGTTGTGTGGGGAATGGATTGAGACCATGTGGGATTGTATGGAAGTGGCAGGACAGGCCATGTGCTTGATTGTCTTCATGATGGTCATGGTCATCGGAAATTTAGTGGTCAGTAAATGGTTACTGATGGTCTTTATGGGTCCCCTCTGGGGGGGGTTAGAACACGGGGAGATCAAAGGACTGGATCTGTGAGTCTTCGAGCTCCCTCCAGGGCCTTCGTGGCCTTTGGCTCATGAACAGTCCTGCTGACTTGGGTAGAACAGTGTCAGGGCTTTGTTCTGCTTGATTAGGCCTTAACAGTTGCCCATCAAAAGAGAATACTGGCCCTTGGCAATAAAAGCTGGAGGCAGGAAACCCTCAGTCTAAGGGGACAGATCCACATCTTGCCTGAGGGGGTAAAAGAAGCTGGTGAAAAGCAAAGCCTGGCTTTCAAATTGCAGGAGAAGTAATGACTTGGTAAGCAAGGGAAAGTCCGGAAGCAAAAAGAAGGTTGGAAGTTTCTTCTAAAATCTGCCCACTAGCTCAGTCATGAGGTATGGTTGTGTGCAAGAATCGGCTGGTGAAATTGCACTGCCTGTTGTGTGGGAGGTTAGACTAGATCATGATGTTTCCTTCTGGTCTTAAGTTTTCTGAAAAAAAAATCTATGGAGGAAAAAATAATCAAGAATGGCGTAGTGTGAACAGTTGCATATCTTAAAGGGAGTGTTGCTTTCTCCCAGAAGACATGTCTCAGCAAGAGATTTTGACAAAATAAACCTTTGGGACTATTAGTAGATGTGGGCAAGGAAAGAGAGCAGGGAGCGATTGCTTGGAATGCCTGAGCTTGGCACACTTCCTTTGAGCCAGAGATGGGGCCAAACTATTAACACTGAATTCAAATCCCTGGAATCGTTGCTACTTAAATCCCTACCTTTAACATGTGCAGCCTGGATCCTGCAATGAGGTCCACGTCAGGGACCCTTTTACCTGCACCGAGCACCACTGAGGGCAGCGGGGCCACGTGGTGCACAGGGCTCCCCATGAATGGAGCGCACTGCAGGATCGGGGCTTTGATCCTGAGTCCTGGGCACCTCGTAGGTCTGTTGGACACCAGAGCTGGGTCTCCGTGTGGTGTTCAGAGGTTTAGCTCTGCAGGCCCTGTTTGCATCAGCAGGACTCGGGTGACTAAATCCTCATGCTGAGCTCTGGAAGTGTGTTACCCTTGTGCGTCAGCACGGTCGGAGCTCTGCCAAGCGTGACCTCTTCTCCTGCAGGTGCTGAACCTGTTCCTGGCCTTGCTTCTGAGCTCCTTCAGCGCAGACAACTTGGCAGCAACAGATGATGATGGGGAGATGAACAACCTGCAGATCTCTGTTATTCGCATCAAGAAGGGCATTGCCTGGATCAAGGCCAAAGTGCGGGAGTTCATGCAGGCTCATTTCAAGCAGAGAGAGGCAGACGAGGTCAAACCCTTGGACGAATTGTACGACAAGAAGGTGAACTGCATTGCTAACCATACGGGGGCTGACATCAACAGAGACATCGATTACCAGAAGAACGGCAATGGCACCACCAGTGGAATTGGGAGCAGTGTGGAGAAATACATAATAGATGAAGATCACATGTCTTTCATCAACAACCCCAATCTCACTGTCCGGGTACCTATTGCTGTGGGTGAATCAGATTTTGAAAATCTCAACACAGAAGACTTCAGCAGTGACACGGATCCTGATGGGAGCAAAGAGGTAGGAAAAAAAAGGTGCTAAGGAATCATTCAGCCCTGTTGTGAATATCTTGGGAGGGACACCTGGGTGGTTCCAGCACAAGAGTTTGTTTGTTTTATGGTACTGTCTTTGCACCCAAGACAGAAGCCTCTTTCTTGTGCTAGTTGTACTCTGTGGAGAACCACAAATACTGCTGAAGATGTTTAGTCAATTTAGGCATAAGATGAAAGTCAGTGATTGATTAAAACTCTGTGTGTCCTGTAAATATGAGATGAAAGAAGGGCCAGGGTTTAACGAGATGAGATGAAGAACAAACTTCCCTTACAGTAAATACGGTGAACCCTTGCTGGGTCAGCACGAAGTTCTATGTTTGGTGGCATCTAATTATAAGCTGGGTTGGGTTTTATTTTGTGTTCAAGAAACTTGATGACACCAGCTCCTCTGAAGGTAGCACCATTGACATAAAGCCCGAAGTAGAAGAAGTACCTGTGGAGGCACCGGAGGAGTACCTGGACCCGGATGCCTGCTTCACGGAGGGTAAGCTGCGCAAAGGGGAGCACACGCGTACGAAGAAGCTTCCGAGCTGTTGTTGGGAACCACGTCTACTATAAACTTGCTTTAAGGTTAGGTCTTGTTGTGGCTCAGGGCTGGATATTGGCTTATTTTGAATTAGTTTGGAAGCATTTGCAAGATTAAGGCCTTGGAGATGCAGGTGCTTATGAAAGGATCTAGATGATCTACAGCTAAGGCAAGCTGATCTTTTGTATAATTGATACCTTCAGTACTCTCAGGCAGAAAAATCTGGCTTCTGTTTTTATTTTATTTTTTTTTCCCTGATGGCCTCAATGTCTTTCTGTGACTGATTCGTTACAGCTATTCCCATGGCAAAGATATTTTAAATGGTTCAAGGTTATTTTATCCGTTCCATTCCTGTCAAGTGCATGGATGTCTCACTAAATATAACTAGCTTAATCTGTTCACAAAATGGTGTTAATTTAGGTGGCCAGATACAGAAGTGGTCAAAGTAATCATGAAAGCCTCTAAAATGCACAATTTTAACAGAAATGCGACGTCTGTAATACTGTTTGCACCCGAATCACTGTTGGGCAAAGACATTTTACGCTCTTTTTCTCATCTATGACTTAACAAACAGTGGAGCTCATTTCCCTCTCTGCACTCTCCCTTTGCAGGTTGCATGCAGCGCTTTAAGTGCTGTCAGGTCAATATTGAGGAAGGGCTGGGAAAGTCTTGGTGGACCTTGAGGAAGACTTGCTTTCTCATTGTGGAGCATAACTGGTTTGAGACTTTCATCATCTTTATGATCCTGCTGAGCAGTGGGGCTCTGGTGAGTACAGTGTAGAAATATATGTAGCCTCCTTGTGTTAAGTTAGGAGACTTCTACAGGGCAAAGCTGTATATAAGAAATTAGGTGCAGTTGAAAGGTATATTGATGATTCTTGGAAACCAACACAGTTACATTGTGGTAGATACTGTACAAAAACCTTTCTTAGTGATTTTGCTTAGTTTAAATTAAGGGTGAAAAGGGTGTGGAAATCTGGGTTCTGATCATAGCTTGATGTGAAATGTGATGGTTTCAGTTGAAGCCAGCCTGTATCTGTCTTATTTTCACATTATCAGAAATTGAATTGTTGCAACTAGTAGAGCAGAGAAGTTGTAGTTAAAAGAAATGTAATTCCACTCTTCATCTTGATACAGTTTGAGTAAACTTCTACCATGTAGAATCGTGGAATAGATCTGATATCGTTGACAAGAGTACCTGGTTATTTCCCAGGCTTTTGAGGATATTTACATAGAACAGAGAAAAACCATCCGGACCATCCTGGAGTACGCAGACAAGGTCTTCACTTACATTTTTATCCTGGAGATGCTGCTGAAATGGTGTGCTTATGGTTTCGTCAAGTTCTTCACTAACGCCTGGTGCTGGCTGGATTTCCTCATTGTGGCTGTATGTATCCTCTTCCCTTATTTGACTGGAAAAAATTACTAGTTTGAAGAGTCCTGGGGTCATGTTTTCTCCTGAGTACTGATTTGAATCTCGAATATCTGTAAGTTTGTAAAACATGATGAAAGATGAAACCTTTAAGCCCACTGAGTATTGCTTGTGTTCCCTGTGCAGCTGTGGACTTTCCGCCTTGCAGTTCCTAGGGAGCCTATTCAGACGGCGAAGGGTTTTCCAGCCCTTCCTCATGTGCTGCTGAAATGATGGGCTCTAAGGGGCCTTCCTGCACACTGAGCTATTGGCAAGTGTCAGCAGTGGGAGAACTGCTGGGTGCAAACCTGCCAGCCCCTAAGGTCGGACACAGACACCCACTGTTCTCCATGGGATTTGGTGGCATTCGAAACCTTGGGAGGATGAGGGAAGCCCAGGGGAAAAGATAAAAGGACCACGTCAACCAGCAGAAGCAGCAGCTTGTTGGCTAGAGACCCTAGTGTGAGCAGAGGAGCTGGTGGTGAGTCTGGACGGATCGGCACCTAGTCACGCTGGAATCCCCCTGCAGAGCCTCTCTGAGATTGAAAAGAAGGACAGTAGAGAGGAATGGTAGTAACAGTAAGGGATTGAAATGGAATTTATGCTGTCAAGAAGGGTAAAGACTTAAGGGAATTCTATAGGACTCAGAGTCCTAAGAATTGCAGAAAGTGGAAGTTTAGGATCCCAAGTGTTTGGGTTCTCTCAAAAAATGTTGTCACATCCAGCTGTGAAGTGATATCCTAGTGAGTGCCCCAAGAACAAGTATTAAAAACACACAGACAAACAAAAAGGCATTTTTCCAAGTCCCATTGTGGGAGAAGGAAGATTTTCAATGTGTTTCACTTGTGCCAAGTTGCTGTTCAGTGACATTAGCACTCTGGAAATATTTCAGAGTGGGCGGAGGAACTATCCTTGGAATTCAGGGGTAGAAGTGACTCAAGATGTCTACATTTCCGGTGGAAGGCTGAATATTTAAGAAAGGAGAGGGAAAAAAAAAAGTTCTCTCTGATGCCTTAACACCTTTCCTTTTTCACGCACATCTGAAGAAGTAACTCTTCTGAAAATAACTGCATCTCTCTCACTGCATTAAACTGAAGTGGAAGCACTAAGGTAGACACTGACACAAGGTACCAGCTCTCCTCCCGTGCTGCTTTGCGACAAATGTTTCCGAAGTCACACAATGACAGCTGCAGCTGATGGAGAATAAACCCTTTGCATCACAACAACGCTCTAGAATGTTATTTTTCATGTTTGATAGCATTTAAATCACCCTCCTTCTCTGATTCCCAAAGTCTGTTGGGTGTACTTGTGAAGAGAAGGTCTTTTTTTTCCTGGGTAATAATGAAGATTTCCGCTTTTCAGTCAATTTGCAATTCCTTTTGCCTTGCCTTGGTGCCTGCTGCATATTCTGCTGGAGTGTCCTGAGGGAATAACCCTGGAAAGAGCCACTGGAAGCTAAATTAGCCACTAGAAATTTCACTGCTGTTTTTTATGGAGAGAAATACCACACTTTGTGCTTGTGGACCTTATAGCTCCTGCCTCCTGCATACTTTGAAATTTGGGATCTGAATCCTGATCAGTTTTCCAGCAAAATCCTCTGGCTGGTATGTCGAAGAAACCCCCTCTTCAGAGCTCCCCGAGGGCCGGCGGTGCCCTTGAGCTTAGAAGAGCCACATCTAAGGTGGCCATTTGTTTTGGGGCAGATAAGACAGAAGAAGCACAAGCACAAGCAGTCGAGTAAGGTGGAACCTGCACACCGCAAGCGCAAGCAAGTTCTGTAATTCTTCCCAACGTCCCTCATAGCAGAAGCTGCAAACGTGTCCGTTGGCTGCCGCGCCGGCAGCATTCCCAAAGCTGGGGTGGGTGGACATCACGTGCTGGTGTTGGACAAGAAAATACCTGGAAATACCTTCCTTCCTGTGCGTGGCCCGCAGGGCTAAGAGTCTGTTACGGCCTGTGCTTCTGGAAGGGGATTCTCCAGGCCAAACTGCGCAGCTGGAGCTTTGGGTCTGCAGAGAGCCTGGGTTCAGCGGGAGCCAGGGGAGAAGCCAGCGGGGAAGGAAGTGCAGGAGCTGGCACAGCAGCTCCCCTGCTTGCCGAGGTGTCGGGAACGTGCTCCTGGCCTTTCCCTGGAGTTGCTGCTCCCGGCCTTTCCCTGGAGTTGTGGGGGCTCGTTTTAAGGATCATCCGTGTAATTACCTCTTGAAAGAAGGATAAGTAGGAATTGTCCTATTCAGAGAATTAACTAAAGACCAAAAAGCAAAACAGCTACAGGAGGAGCTCTCAGGGTTTTCCATTACTCGTTACTGTATATGGATGCCTTTCTTTTTTTCTTTTTTCCCTGTCGCAAAGAGTTGCATTTCTATTCTTATCTGTGTGTGTAATGTGAGGTAAGGACGTCCAGGAGTTGTAGAGCCTAGTTTTGATTCCAAGCTGCTGAAGAAAATGGGTTGTCTTTGTGGTTATGGTGTTGAAGATACAGTGTAAGATGATAAAACTTCAGGAGGCACAGAAATACCTGATGGTTGCCCTGTTTTAAGCCCAGATCTCCCCTTTGCTTGGGTTTTTAAGGCAATGAAAGTTGGCTTTAGTAGCAAAGATGGATCGGATCAGATGGAGCTACGTTTCTCAGAGTTGTTCTGGTAGAAGCAAGTCCCTGCTCTGTCCCCGAAGGCCGCGGACGTGGCGTGAGCACGGAGGCTCGCTGTGCAGCTTGAGCGCAGTTTGTGCACTGTGTGTATTTATCTGTATTCTTTCTCATAGGTTCCTTTAAAATTTGGCTTAATTTAATGGGAGCCGCTGGGATCCTGCAGACAGTAAAGGGCGCGGGTAAGGTTTTTGTCATGCGTTTGGGCTCTTCCTTCCGACAGCCCCCCTCTCCGTCTGTGTGTCTCTGCCTCTCTCTCACTTATCTTCCCCCTCTGTTTTTTTCTTATGCCTTTCTCAACTGCATTATTTCCTTCCAGGTCGTTTCAATAGGCAGCTGGTGTCATGTCTTCGGGATTTATCTATGGGGGCGCAGGCCGGCAGCCTGGGCTGGGCAAGCAGTGCTAGGGGACTCATTCTAACAGTCTGGAACCTTTTTTTCTTTTTTCTTTCTTTTTCTTTCTCTCTTTTTTTTTTTTCTTTCTTTCTTTTTTCTTTTTTGTTCTCTTTTTTCTTTTTATTTCTATTTTCTGTGTAGGTCTCTTTAGTCAGCCTTATAGCTAATGCCCTGGGCTACTCGGAACTAGGTGCCATAAAGTCCCTTAGGACACTAAGAGCTTTGAGGCCTTTAAGAGCGTTGTCCCGATTTGAGGGGATGAGGGTAAGATGCCATTAGCAGCTGATCCTTCTGCATGCCTGTGGAGCGGGTTTTTTTAAGCATGCTAGAACTGATCAAACTGGTGGAAAGAAACTTCCAAATGGAATCATGATGCAGCTGCTGACTTGATCACCTCTCTCGTTCCTGTCCCTCACCCTGCGCCGCTGCACACTCCCCCCAAGAAGGGGAGATGCATTAAGCTGCCTCATTACATTAATTACTGGCCCAGACCACATGCCATTTGTAGACTACGTTAACACTTGGCTGTTCTCATTTAGCCTGGCTTTTACCTCTAGCATCCGAGGGGGCTTCTCAGCTGTAACTTTTTATTTGGAATCTAGGGAGAATCACCAGGTGCAAAGAAGCAGAATTTGAACCGCCCCCGAGTCCCCGTCCCCTCTCAGTGGTGGCCACGGGGGGATTCGATGGAAGGAGTAGCAGAGGGAGGTTCAAAATGCCAAGTGCCTGCAAGCAGGTGGAATGCGGCTTCCTTCCTTGGATAACCAGGCTGGCGGGAAGGGACTGGGGGGGAGCTCAGCTGTGGGGGAGAAAAAATATTTTTAAAAAAGGGTTTGGTTTAATTCCTCTTGTTGCACCTTGTTGTTCTCAGTCCAGTCTGGTGGCGACTGGAGGCCTTGTCTGAGAGCGAAGCTTTTCCTTTCCACTCCCTCCCTTCTACCATGCTTTTATGGTCCCCTGTCCTGTCACGGTGCAACTAGCGGTAAAGCACAAGCAAAGCATTGAACTTAGCAAGCTTTCCTCAAACTGCAGACAGCACCACTGTATCAGGGATGCGAAATTATTGCAGCATCTTGCTACTTTTCCTCTAGTATTCTGTATTTTGGTGTGCTTTTTGGTTTTTTTCCCCCTTTTTGGATTGAAATAGTCTCATAAGAACATGCAAAAAAACCTCTGTACATTTCTCTAAGTAAAGGTATGTTGTATTAGTGGGATTGCTGTAGCTCCTAGAACAATAGTTTTGCTAGACCTCAGTTAACTCACAATTAGCGATATATTAAGAAAAAAAAAGAAAAGAAAACACACAAAGGAAAAATTGCCATGTGGGAGAGAAGGCTGTGATTTGTCCTACACAAACAAGAAATCCCTATGCTCAAAGCAGGGACTATGCAGTGCAGTCAAATCGATACAGAATTATTACTACTACTCAGTAACTCTGTTAGTTGCCTAAAACCACTTACTTTTCCCTTTGTTTTGACTTTAAGACCCAAGTTGCTGCCCTGTCCACCCAGAACGCTTCCTCTGAGGCAGAGACTAGCGATCCAAAATGCCTTTGCAAAGGAAATGCAAACTGCAGTTCTTTGCTTTTCTCGACTCCGTAGCAATCTGCATCACAGAGAGCTTGGCTCCCGCAGGAAGCGCGACAGTGCTGCTGTGCGAGGTGCATGCATCGCCGCGCCCGCCGTGCACACAAAAGCCACGTTCCTCTGCTCGCAGCGGCTGCAAAGCTGTAAAAATGGGGCGCCCTCCAAGTGCGCCCGAGTGCCATGGTGTTTGCGACGTGCCGTGCCGCCCGCCCGCGCTCGTCGCCTGCGTTCCCTGCGGCCGCACCGGCAGGCGGAGCGTGGAGGAGCCGCGACCAGGAGCCCTGGGCTGCCGCGTCGCAGGGCGGCGAAGGCGGCTTTAAAAGCTGCGGTGGAGGTGCCGGGCAGCCCGGGGTCTGCGCGTCCACTGAAAGAGCCTGAGCGAGGAGAGCACAATGAAAGGAGACGTTGGGTCGCGCATTGCTGCGGGACCTTCCCCGGCCCGGTGGGGATGTGCGGAGGCGGCAGCCCCGGCGCACTGGCTGCAGCTCCCAGGAGGGAACGTGGCTTTTCTGTGTCGAGCCTGCCTCGCTGCATGCTCCGCGCGCTGCCTGCGGCGCCCGCTTGGCCTTGCTTAGTCGCAATTACGGTCTCCGTGTTTCTGGCGCCTCTGTGCCGAGGCTCTGCGGAGCGATGGCAGGGCCCGATCCCGCTGCCGGCCGTGCCACGGGCACGGGCTCTGCGCTGAAAACAGCCTTGTTTGAAAGTGGGGAATGGCCGTAAGGGCCCTGGCGGGACCCACTGGCATCTCGCCAGAGCGGCTCCGAGAGCTGCAGGCAGGAGCCTGGTTGTTACCGAAGAGACCCTGAGCCTCGCCCATCCCTATCCCTTCTCCCTTTTGGCAACTCCAATTATTTAATGCAATCATTTAAAAGAAAAAATCCAAAATCAAAACCAGCAATGCTAACAGCCTGGCCTGTTTTGTTTTAAAAAACAGAGCTTCCATAGGTGGCTTTTCAGCAGATTTTTCACACCGCTTGGAATAAGTTCACTGCCGACCTTGCCTGGAGTAAAAGCCACCTATCTCTCCGTGGCCTTACCTCCAATTCCCCCCCCAAAAACAGCTGTACTGATGCTTGCTGTCTCCTGCCTTGTGTTTTATACTGAAACTTTTTCCCACCCCTTCCAACACAGGTGGTTGTCAACGCCTTGGTTGGCGCTATCCCTTCCATTATGAATGTGTTGTTGGTCTGCCTTATCTTCTGGCTGATTTTCAGCATTATGGGGGTTAACCTGTTTGCCGGGAAATATCATTACTGCTTTAATGAAACAGCTGAGGAGCGCTTTGATATAGATATTGTTAACAACAAGACTGACTGCGAGGCACTGATGCCGCCCAACTCCACTGAGATTCGATGGAAGAACGTGAAAATTAATTTTGACAACGTTGGGGCAGGATATCTCGCTCTTCTGCAAGTTGTAAGTTTTGCCTTTGCCACCTCCCTAGTAATTGGTAGAAATGAGCTTCTCTGAAGTATTTTCTCTGTTTTTGACTGCTTCCCTCTCTGTATATAATACAGCATTTCCATGAATTTTCCTTGGGTTGGGTTCTGAAATACAATTCCTGTCTCATCTCTCATCCCTGTGCCAAGTTTGGGTCTCCCAGTGCAGGAAGCAGCCCCCAAAGCGCCCACCAAATCCCACATGAGACAACAAGAAGTCCATGCATTTAAACTAAACGAAAAGAAACATGTTTAAATAATGTCAAAATCCATTATAAAGGGAGAGGAGGAGTGCCAGGGAACCCTTGGCAGAGCTGACATGAATCAGATTTGTTCGTTTTTCCTCCGGATGAGTTCTGTCTAAGAGCATGTGTTTTCTTGGCTAGGCGACCTTCAAGGGCTGGATGGACATCATGTATGCGGCAGTGGATTCCAGAAAGGTAAAGTATAGGACCACATACAGTCTCACCTCCCCATTGCTCTGCTATTTTGTCTTCTTTAAATTCAAGAACTGTGCTAGAATGTTCCATGTTAAAATGGTAGAACTGTGCTTACTGTGTATGTTGTGATTGTGTTTAGTTTGCTGCTGTTAGTAAGTTAAAAGACAACAAAACCCAAAAGAGCAAGAGTCCAGTGACTTGAAGCAGGAAAACTCTTGGAATGGAAGTACAGTGAGAAAAGAATACACCCAGAATCTATATTTTGTTAAAACAAAGTATGGAGAGGATTTAGCCGGGAGCATCTCCATGAACCTTGCACCTACCTGGGAAACCAGGTCCCTGTCTGAATCCAGTTTCAGGAATCCTGGAACGGCTGGAATTCTTCCTTGAGGCGCTTTTCTTGTTCTCACATGCTGCAATCATGCAATTACCACTATGTTCCCTTTTCCCCTCTGGGCTGATGGCTATAGTAAGTTAAAATCTCTTGGTGGTTGTTTAGGAAGCTTGTTGTGATTTGGGGGAGTCTCCCCTCCTCTAGCTTCCTTGCATGTACTTGCACTACACACACAAGTACTTTTTTGCTTTACTTAAAGCAGTGTGAGGACACTTAAGATTCCTGATATAACCACAGCTTACGGTGCATGACTGCCTTACCTGTGAATACTTGGAAACATGACTAACGCTTCTCTCACAGCCCTGTTTTGGCAAGTGCTGGAGCTGTTGTGCAATCAAGGACATACTGTCTGGTTGCATTTTCGTTGATTACGCCCATTAGCTTTGTAGAAATCTGGAGGAAAGAGGGATCCAAGGTCTAATCTATGTGAGGAATAAGATGATTTGGTTGCCATTACTTTCTCCTTTAGGTAAACTGACCTGAATCTGATCTAGATTTGTTTTTATTTGTATCTGTTAAGTGAGCACCCTTTGAAAAGCTCACAGAACTGTCTTCATTTTAACAGTATTTGATGATGCCCCTGAAATGTCACTTATTCTCTTCTCCCGTTCAGCAAGACGAGCAACCCAAGTATGAGGACAACATTTACATGTACATATATTTTGTAATCTTCATCATTTTTGGCTCCTTTTTCACCCTGAACTTGTTCATTGGTGTCATCATTGACAACTTCAATCAACAAAAGAAAAAGATAAGTGATTGACTTTTGCTGATGAGTAGGGGAGATGAGGCCTAGACCTGCCTGTTAACGCTGTCTTTTCCCCTCTCTTTAATACCGTTTTTCTTCCCTGGAATGTGGGGATTGGCATGTGTAAAGTTACCTGCTCACACTGTTCTCATTTTGGAAGAAATGAGAAACCTCTGCTGACTGTTGCAAATGAGTTAGAGGGAAGTTGAAGGATATGATGAAGTAAAAGCAAGTTATTCATAGGAAAAATACTCAGTTTTCTTTAAAGGAAAATCAGCATGTCTTGGGTATTAGTACAAGTTATTTCTGTCTGAAATAGCTGCCACCAACTTCCCATATGGCAGGTATCCTCATGACTTAGCTAGTGTGTGATTCCTTCCCTTCTGATGGAAGAACTGATTGTAACCAGTTTTCCTTTTGCCCCTTTACTTTGGAGGTCAAGATATTTTCATGACAGAAGAACAAAAGAAGTACTATAATGCCATGAAAAAGCTGGGCTCGAAGAAACCTCAAAAACCTATCCCCCGACCTCTGGTGAGTGTGATATAAAGGGAACTGAAGGGATACAACGCAGGGCAGACTTTCAAAGGAGCTTCAGCTCCAAAAGCTTCCTTTGTTCTCCTCATGCTCGACTCCACATCACCATGTTCTTGTCACTATAATGCAAGTATGATCTGAGAAAGGTTAAAGTGCTACAGCTGTGGTTGATATTAATCAATTGGCTCACTTGAATCAGCAAAACGGTCGGTAAGTCCTGCCTGGCTGAGCGGGTGACCGTAGAGCAGGAGGTTTCCTGGCGTTAGTGAGGGGGACCGCACACAACCAGCCTTGTGGGTCACCTTGATGGAGACCAAAGTGCATGTCCCTGCTCCGTGCAGGGTTTGTGTGCGACACTGGGCGACTGCCTAGGTGACAGCTGCACTGCTGTAGATAAGTCATCCTGCCAGTCTGCCCACTGCCGAGGCGAGGCTGCTGCCAGGACCCGAAGGAGGCAGCAGAAATGGAGTATTCTGCAGCCAGAGTCCCTGCAGCAATACAGACCTGGCTGCTTTCTCCATCTGTGAATGGGAACGCATCACCCTGCCTTTGCTGCAGGATGTGCTGATAATAATAGGATTTTGGTTTCATGCTTAGAGTTTAAGGAGTGGAATTTTCATACCTTTCCCACAGACAGATTGACCCATGAGGTAGAGCCTGCCTTGAAATCTTTGTCACAAAAATCGTGGTGATGCTGTGTCCTCATCTGCGTTTCCCCCAGCAATGAAATGGATTTGTTGGCTAGTAGTAGCCTTTTGTTCAAACCTGTTTGGTTCCCTGTCTCTCCCCTATTGCACAGAACCGCATTCAAGGAGCCGTCTTTGACTTTGTTACTCAGCAAGCTTTTGATATAGTCATCATGATGCTCATCTGCCTCAACATGGTGACCATGATGGTGGAGACAGACACGCAAAGCAAGCAGATGGAGAATATCCTCTACTGGATCAACCTGGTCTTTGTCATCTTCTTCACCTGCGAGTGCGTGCTGAAGATGTTCGCTTTGCGGCACTACTACTTCACCATTGGGTGGAACATCTTTGACTTTGTGGTCGTGATTCTGTCCATTGTGGGTAAGTGCGAGACCAGTTAGAGGTCTGTGCATCGCTCAACTTTCTTTGACGTCATCGACGGTGTTTGCAGAGTAGAGCATATCCTTGTCGCTGAGAGGGATGCACTTTCAGCATTGTGGAGAAACTGGGCAAAATAGTTTTGCAGTGTGAAGTCCTGACTAATGCCCCTTTCTCCCTCAGTTCTGGAATTCATTTCCAGTTTTACTGAGTAAAGACACAATTCCTCTTTCCTTATCTTTAACAACAAGTATTTTATTCACCTCATAGATGTTCATTTTTAAGCACTTTCAAAGTGAAGTCCACAGCCAAAATCTGTTATCTCAGCTTGTGTGGCAGAGTTTAGACATGGAGAACTAGAGTCCTCCAGGAAACTACTCACCCATCCTTGTGCAAGTGGAATAAATCATGCTGCAGCTGTACCTGTCCATGAAGGAGAACTTTTTAGAGAGCCTGAGCTAACTAAGACTTAGGAGCCTGAGAGGAAGGTGTCTCAATCACAGCCCTTTTATGAGGGTCTGTCCTAGCTGTTCTGTGACCCCGGTCCCTTACCTAGATGAGGACCTGAGGCAGACTGCACGTCTCCGTTGTCACACTCCTTCCTTCTCTTCTACTCTAGGTATGTTCCTGGCCGAAATCATTGAGAAGTATTTTGTGTCACCCACTCTCTTCCGAGTCATCCGACTGGCTCGCATTGGACGTATCCTGCGTTTGATCAAAGGAGCCAAAGGAATCCGCACCTTGCTTTTTGCCTTAATGATGTCTTTGCCTGCCTTGTTCAACATCGGCCTCTTGCTGTTCTTGGTCATGTTCATCTTCTCCATCTTTGGCATGTCAAACTTTGCCTACGTCAAGCATGAGGCTGGCATAGATGATATGTTCAATTTTGAAACCTTTGGAAACAGCATGATCTGCTTGTTCCAGATCACCACGTCGGCTGGTTGGGACGGGCTGCTGCTGCCGATCCTAAACCGGCCGCCAGACTGCGACCTCGACAAGGAGCACCCAGGGAGCGGTTTTAAGGGTGACTGTGGGAACCCTTCAGTGGGGATATTTTTCTTTGTGAGTTATATCATCATCTCCTTCCTCATCGTGGTGAACATGTACATTGCCATCATCCTGGAGAACTTCAGCGTGGCCACGGAGGAGAGTGCCGATCCGCTAAGCGAGGATGACTTCGAAACCTTCTACGAGATCTGGGAGAAGTTTGACCCCGACGCCACGCAGTTCATCGAATACTCCAAGCTAGCAGACTTTGCTGATGCTTTGGAGCATCCTCTCCGTGTCCCCAAACCCAACACCATTGAACTCATTGCCATGGACTTACCTATGGTAAGCGGAGACAGGATTCACTGTTTAGACATCCTGTTTGCCTTCACCAAACGTGTCCTGGGGGACAGTGGAGAGCTGGACATCCTGAGGCAACAGATGGAGGAAAGATTTGTGGCATCCAACCCTTCCAAAGTGTCTTATGAGCCCATCACAACTACGCTGCGGCGTAAGCAGGAAGAGGTGTCCGCGGTCGTTATCCAGAGGGCTTACAGGGCTCGCCTAGCCAGGCGGGGCTTTATTAGTCGAAAACCCGTCTCCACCAAACTGGAAAACGGAGGAGCAAACAGGGAGAAAAAGGAAGGCACCCCCTCCACGGCATCCCTGCCGTCCTACGACAGCGTTACCAAACCAGAGAAGGAAAAACAGCAGCGGGCGGAGGAAGGAAGACGAGAAAGAGTGAAAAGACCAAAAGATGTCAGGGAATCCAAGTGTTGAGACAAAATGAGAAAATTGTACAAATTTAAAAATTTGCAAGTGAAAAGATTGTTTACAAACTTTATGAATTATATCAATACAGAACAGCTGTGGAGACACTTACCTGAAGATCTTATACCAAACATAGTCTGCTTACTGTGTGACAGCGTTGCATCTAAAGCAGTGACCTACCACCTGTTTAAAGGACCCTGTAAACAAACATTTAAAAACAAAAAAGGA
>VZSV01000369.1:64172-79773 GCA_013398735.1 Nothocercus julius | reverse complement strand
GGCCCCCTCGGTGGTGGCCTTGGTGGCGGTCGGGGCGCGGCTTTGTGCGAGCGGCCGCCCCGCGGGGTCCTGCTGCCCTGCGCTCCGCGGAGCGGCGTCCTGCACCCCCACCCCTCCACCTCTGCACCCTGAACCTGCACCCTGCAGCTCTGCATCCCTGCACCCCGAGCTCTGCACCTCTGCAGCCCTGCAGCCTGAGCTCTGTGGCACTGCTGCTCTGCATCCTGCATCGCACCCCTCCTGCACCTCTGCACCTCTGCATCCCCGCACCTCTGCATCACGCCCCCCCCCACACACACACCCCTCTGCACTGCAGCTCCCCTGACACCAGGACCCTTTATTCCTGCATCCCGGGCCCTTGAATTCCTGCACCGTGCACTCTGCTTCCCCTGCACTCTGCATCCCTGCAAGTGGATCCCTGCACCGCTGCCTGCTCTTCCCGCATCCCTCCCGACGGGCCCCATGTACCCAGGTCCTCCTGCATCCCTGTCCTGCTCTATCCTAGCAGCTTATTCCCTGACAGCCCCGGATCTCTGCACCCCCATGTCCTCCAGCGCTCCTGCACCGGAGCCCCGAGGAGCCGGGGGGCTGGGGCTCGGCTGCCGGGCTGCGCTCCGAGGAATCCCAAATGCCTCGAATACTTTCCTACGATTAGTTTACCATGCAAAAATAAGACAGTTGCCCCAAGGACACTGTGTCCCCAGGAGGGGTCCCTGGCACAGCCTCCTTACTGAGCCCTCCCACCCCCGTGGGAGCCCCCGATCCCGACGGATGATCCCTCTGGCCAGGCAGCCACCAGCTCCATTTTATTGAACCAGCTCCGGCTCCTTCCCAGTGTAACCGCATTAAGGCGCTTTTCTCCCAGCACAAACGCCGGCTCCGGCCCCTGGGGGCTCCAGGCACAGGTTTCCTCCCCAGTTCAGCAGCTCCCATGGGATCCATTTCTCAAGTTATTTCCATGCAAAATTTTCCTTTTTTCCCCCCTAGTTGCGACCGTGCGGGCGCTGAAGCAAGCGCGGCGGCGCTGCCGTTCTGGCTTCAGGACGCCGGCACTCCGGATCTGCTCGGCTCATTAGCCCCGAGAGGCGGCCTGGGAACCGCGGGGCCGCGCGGTTCATTCTCCCTAATCAGCGCCCGGGAGGGCTCCCAAAGACAAGCGCCTAACCCAAAGTCCGGCCTCGTTAGGCGCTGCGCCGTTGATTGTCGAGGGAACCACGAGCCGCAATCCATGCGGATGCGGCAGAAGCCCGGGGTTCCTCCGCGCGCCGGGAGCCGACATTCCGCAGGCTGCAGCCAGGTTTTAATGGCAAAATCCGCTAATCCAGGGATTTTGCCATGTGGTGCCGGGCGCTCTCCCCCAGCCGCTGGTTCCTGGCAGGGTGGCCCCGTGGCAGCTCCGCTTGCTCCTCCGCAGGGGCGACCGTGCCTAAAGAAAAAGCCGTTTTTCAAATTATTTAATATTAAACGTCAGTGCCCTCCGGGGCTGTGAGAGGAGCTAGGGATTGCCAGGACAAAGTGCCTCGGGATGTGGCCGGGACCGTTCCCTTGCCAGGCTGGACCATGGCAGGAACCAGCCGCACTGGCATCCCCAGGTCCTTGGAGCAGCGCCGGGAGAAGCGCGCTCCGGGCGGGAATTGCGGCCACACAGCGCTCATTAAAAACCTTCCCAGGCCCCCGGCTCCCTCCGTCAGCTGCACAACCATCAATCTGCAAATTATTTTAAAGCACCGTGCCGGAGTGGGCGGCTGATTTATGCCTTACAAGGCTCGAGCTATTTTCATTTGTCTGATTTATTAACGTTACATAAAATTACGGAGGGGCTGCTGATTTACGGCCAGCCGGGCCGCTGGATGCTCCCTGGCCCTCGTGGGACCCGGAGGTACCTGCTCCCTCCGGAGAGATCCAGTCCCAGCGAGTTCCCAACAAGTGCCAAGATTTTCCATTGAATTTTAGTGACTGCCATCCTCAGGCCATGGTAGCAAAGGGGTCTGGTGCACTGAATTTTGGCACCAAATTTTCCAGTAGACGAATCTCAGGAAGGGGCTGGTGATGCAGCCCGGAGCACGGGGTGATTCCTCCCACTGCCAGTTGTGCAATTTCCAAGCTGCTCCCACTCCCCTCTCCAGACCCCCGGGAAACTGGGATTTCTCCCGCCTGGAGCAGTGGGGGCCCTGGAGCGAAGGTTTCGCCCAGCACATCTGGTTGTGCTTAAAGCGCAGGGCCGCGCTGAGGCCGCTGCAGGGCTGGAGCCAGCGGCTGCATCCCGAGGGATGTGTGAGGGAGCCGGGAGCGCAGGCGCTGCCGCGCAGACACAGAGGAGCCATTAACTCCTTTGGATGGTGGCGGCTGCACCGGGAAAACAGGAGCTGAGCTGCACACATGGAGGGGGAAAAGGAAAGATTTATCTGGAAAGGCTGAATCCACCCGGGAGCTTTCGGGGCTGGGAACTGATGGCTCGAGGGGAATCGCGATGGACACCAGAGGCAGATCTGCATTTACGGAGGTCTCCTCATTTTTCCGTGCCAGGATCCTGCTCTCCAAGCAGGTCAGCCTGTCCCAAATCCCAGCCAAGCCCGGCTGGAGAGGCGAGTTCAGAGGCAGCGGCTGGATCCAAGGGGCGAGCTGATTTCCCGGGAGAGCTTCCCCTGCGGCTGCTCCAAGCTCTCAGGCAAGACGGGAAATTAAATCCCCCGGCTGCTACCGGGCGGCGGCTGCTCCGATGTAGGACCTGGACATGCAGCACAGGGCAAAACCCGGCATGGGGACACAACGTGCGGGGACAGCAGCCGGGACCGAAGCCCGTTTGGAAGCGCCGCATCTCAAGCAGAGAGGACCGGCACATCCGCACCTGCGGCTCCCAGCGCCAGCCTGGTTCCCGTCGCGCTTCCAGGGCTGCTCCTTCTTTATGGCAAGGCGCCAACCATGGGAGTCCCCAAAAAAGACATTTATTTCTGCTGCACTAGGTTGAGCAGAGGGCAGAATCCCCCAGCGCCGTGTGAGCAGGGCAGGAACTGCAGGGAGCATCCCTGCTCTGCCCCTGGATCATCCCAGCATCCCAGGGGCATCCCTGCTGCATTCCCGCTTCATCCCTGCAGCATCCCAGATGCACCCCAGCTGCATTCCCGCTTCATCCCTGCAGCATCCCTGCTGCATTCCTGCTTCATCCCTGCAGCATCCCAGCTGCACCCCAGTTGCATTCCCGCTTCATCCCTGCAGCATCCCTGCTGCATTCCCGCTTCATCCCTGCAGCATCCCAGCTGCATCCCTGCTGCATTCCTGCTTCATCCCTGCAGCATCCCAGCTGCACCCCAGCTGCATTCCCGCTTCATCCCTGCAGCATCCCAGCTGCATCCCTGCTGCATTCCCGCTTCATCCCTGCAGCATCCCAGCGGCATCCCTGTTGCATTCCCGCTTCATCCCTGCAGCCGTGGCCGGAAGGCGGCAGAGGCCCAGCTGCATGGCCGCGCATCCGGGGCAGCGACCGCGGAGCGGATCCAGCATCGATTTTCCTCGGGGGGGAGGGGAAGCCCTTGGGCCCCGATGTCGCTTGGCTGGAGCTGCCGTCGCCGGGGACGGAGGAAGCCGGAGCCGAGGGGGCTCAGGGCAGAGCATCCCTGCGCTTCCCGCGCGCTCCCGCGGAGCCGCTCGCCTTGGCGGGTGCTCCTGGGCGCTGCTGAGCCCCACCATGGGTTTTCCGCCCCCGGCGCCTTCCGGCAGTGCCAGGAGCGGGTGGCTGGGGATGCCCTGTGGGGCGTAGGTGCCCACATCCCGCAGTTCCCGGCGGCTCCGCCGCACAATGGAGACTTGTTCCCGTAACCCGAGCCGCCGTCCCCGCGCGTTAATTTTAGCCTCGGCCTCGCATTCCTCAGCGCCACAATGGCAGATATTTATACTCAGGAATGCGGGGCCCGGCGCACGGAGCCGCGGCCGTCCCCGAGCAAGGGGGCTTGGCGGGGTCCGGATCTCGGCACCCTTGGGCGCCTCGGGACGTTGAGCCGATGCTTTCCGGGTGGAGCTGAGAGGCTCCGCTGCCCTCGGATTTGGGTGGGAAAAGAGAGTTTGGGGCTACGAGCACTGGCGAGACCTTCCCCGTCCTCTGAGCCGGGGAGTCCGGCAGCAGCATCCCGTGGGAGCAGCCCCTGGCCCGCTGGGATTCTCCATGAGACCACAAGCCATGGGAAGGCGGCCGGTGCCCCCGGGCGGTGCCCGGCGCTCCGGGGCGGCCGTGCTGGCTAATTGAGAGAGGAGCCGGGCGAGCGGCTGAGGGGAGAGGTCAGGGCCGGCGAGCTAAATCCTTGACCTGCTGTTTAAGGGGTCGGGCAGGGTTCAATAGCCTGCGCCAGGTCCAGGCCCACCATTAAAATATTAAAAGTGGGAGGCGGGAGCGCGGGGACGGAGGTTGGTCCCCTCCGCGGCGCACGGGGACGGAGAGGCAGGATGGTCCTGGTGGAATGGAAACGGATGGAGAGAGGCAGGCAGGAATTCAGCCCCGTAAGGCAAAATCCCGGTGCGCCGAGGGAACAAGAGCAGGGCCAGGAGAGCATCCGTGGAACCTGGATTCCCGCTTTCCTCAGGAAAAGCGTGGGCACGTGGTCCAGCAGAGCAGGGAGCTCCGTGGTGAGAGCCGAAGGCCGAAACTTGGCCACGGCTCATGGGCAGGAGGAAGGAGAGCAGCAGCCGGTGGCCCTGCGGGAACACGGCCGCCCACGGCCCGTGTCCGTGACGGCCCACGGGGACGAGCCGCGCGCCCCCGCGCGCTTGCCCCGGGTAAATAAAAGCTTTCAGCAAAATTAGCAATGGAGGGGATAGATAAACACTAAGCAGGTATTGACTTCTGTTGAGGTGAACGTCAAGATTTATTGACCTGGGGAGGTAAATATTGACCAAGGCAAAGCTAAGGTCAATAATTAACTCAGGGGATGATAAATCAACGCACAATGAAACATGAACTCGGAGCGTGCGCCAGTGCGGCTGCTTTGAACGTCTCCATTGAGGAACCTCTTGGCTCCTTGTGAGACTCCCAGCTCCAAGCTGGGAAAGAGGAGTGTCCTGGCCAAGGCTGGGAGTCCCAGGCTGGAGGACTCCACTTTTCTGTCTGGAATCTGCTTTGGTTTGGAGACACTGCAGGTTTCACCCATCCCAACGTCACTTGAGCAGACAGTGGAGATAGTGGAACCAAATCCAGCTGACAACAGCACTAGCGACTGGTAATTCTGGGAGTCACCGGGACGCTGGGAAGCACCGCTGGGATGCTGGGAAGCGCTGCCTTCCAGCCTTGCAGAGCTCCCAGGCAGGGGCCGTGGTTGCTCTGCGCGGATCCGATGGGTCCTGGGCGGGATCCCGGCGGGCAGGGCCGCGCGGAGGGTCCGCATTGTCCGGGCCTCGTAAATCACCGCTCTTTGTGGCCGGGCCCCGTGCACGGCCCAGTTCGGGTTAAATCCTAAACGGGTCCCGGGCTCTTTCAGGCGGATAAAGGCCGGGGGCGGAGCAGCCGGGAGGCGGCGCGACCACATAACACTTTCATTGCCTGTCAGAATAAAGAATACGGGCGCTGCCGCCCCCCTTCTGGGGCATCTGTCCGCCAGGCTCCCGACTCCGCAGTTTGGGATGAGCCTGGGCGGGGGAAGCGCCCCCGGCCCCATTCCCGTCGCGCCGCAGGCCATGGCTGCAGCACCCCGGGGGCTCGGACTTTGCTGGGCTCTCATCCGGACGTGCCGGCATGCGGGATCCGTGCCTAGGCTCCCGCAGGGGCGCTGCGGCTCCTAACGGCTCTTCCAGCCGCCTCCTCGGAGTCCCACGTGCTGCCAACCCCAGCTCCCCCGGGAAGCAGGAGCCGCTCCGAGCTCTCCTTGCCTTTCCCGTACATCCCCGCTTCCCAAGGCCGCGGTACAAATCCGCCACGGATCTGCCTTTAACAGCTCCAGTGATAAAAATGCCAGTTTATTGGAAACACATGGAGTATTTATAGGGGACATCAAAGCGGGAGGGAGGTTTACATAGCAACAGGGCAGATTAAGCCGAAGGCATCTGCTTTTTCGGCAGCCACGGGGCTCTCCGGAGGCCCAATAAATTGCCAGCACACTGGCCCTTTCATTCCCTCCTTTGGGAAAAGCAAAGGTTGGCAAAACAAAATCTGACCACATGCCCAGCCATGTAAAACACGCCAGGAATGGGGGAGTCGGGTTACAGGGTGCTCGGCAGCCGCTTGCTCCGGGGCTCCGCTGGGAATCCCGCGGGAAGGAGGGCTCCGCGCCCGCGCGCTCCTCGTCCGTGCCGCGAGGCTCCCGCGCCGGCAGCAGCTGCGGCGCCGGGAAGACAATTAGTGGGGGCAGCCCCGCGCGGCCCCGCGCACATGGGGCCCGCGCCGGCTCCCCGCGGCCCTGCCGGGGGCATTAGCAAGTCTAATTTCCTCCCCCTCCTTCCTCTTCCTCGGCCATCCCCGGCGTTTCCCTTCCCGACGACAGAAAAAAAGCTGGAGAAATTGCAATTGATCTCCGGGCCTGCAATTTAATCAGGAGAGCTCTCCCTCTCGGTGCGTTTATTGCTTTTAATCTGTAGGTCCTGAATTAAAAAGCACAGAGTCCAGGCATCCATCCCGGTGTCTATCCCAGCGTCTGTCCTGTCATCCCTGTGCTCAGTGGGATGGGTTGTTCGGCAGCGGAGCGGGAGCATCCGGCCGGAGCAGCGGGGGAGCCGCGTGCTGGAGCAGGACCCGCTGCTCGCCGGGGTGCCCATCCCGGACCGCGTGTCCCTGGATCCCCAGCGCGTCCCTTGCTCCGGGGTCACTCGGCACCAGGCCTTGAGGGACGGCCACTAATTAGCGGGATGACGGCGGGGGCCGGGGGTCAGGGCCCCGCTGTGCTCGGCCCCGGCACGGCCGCCGTGTGGAGCCGCTTCCCGGCTCGGGGACAAAGGGGATGCCGGGGCAGCGGGGCCGGGAGACTTGGCACTGCCGGGGCTGAGGGCTTTAGCTGAGTATCCAGGTGTGGCAGCGAGCGGGGGGAGAAGCCGCCTGCGCGGGAGCAGCGCGGGGTCCTTGCAGGGAGCTCGTGCCGCCCCGCATGCGGCCGGATGCCAAGCTGGAGCGCTGGCGCCTCCTGAAGATCCGGCCCCCCAGCTCCCGCTGGGGCTGTGCACGGGAAAACGGCCCGGAGGGCGTCAGGGAAGGAGGAAGGGGGCCGAACGGCTGCCCGGAGCGGGACAGGGCGAGCGGTGCCCGAGCGGGGTCTAAATCACTGCCTGCCACCCCCTGCACGCTGAGTTATTGCACCCGGGTTTTGTGATGGAGATGACCGGGCGGTGAGGGATGAGCGACCCAGGCCGGACCACCGGGCTTGGCATTCCCAGCCGGAGGCTGACCGAGGGGTGAAAGATCAGGGCTTTATCCTAAACGCTTCCTTCCCCCCCAGCCGCTTGGATGCTCCCGAGCAGCGGCAGTGATTTAGTGCGCGTGGAGGGTGACGGATGCTCCCAGCACATCCCTCTCCATGTGTCCTTCTCCAGGCAGAGCTCTGGCCATGCAGGAACCGAAATGCTTCCCTCCGGACTGGGGCTCCTTTGCCCCAGCCAAGTCCCCCGGGATGCACCGGGAATCCCATTGCAGGGAAAAGCAGCAGCGCCTGGCGCGCAGCCTTCGGCCTGGGGCATCCCCTGGCGGCAAGCGAGGGCTTTGCCAAACCCGCGCGAGCAGCCAAGCGTCGTGTGACCCCCACGGAATGCGGCGCTCCGGCCGCCGCGGGCGGCCCGGCCGGCTCCCTGCGCGCCCGGCGCCTCCCGCCATCCCACCGAGCGGCTCAGCGCGCCCGGCCGCTCCGTCCCTTACACAACCGGCTCAGCGGCTGCGCCCGGCTCCCCGGATAATTCCCTAAGCCATAAATCCTCCCCGGGCCCCTCCGGAGATCAGGCTGCGGCAGCACGTGGACGTGCGGCCCAGGGCTCCAGGTGCTCCCGTGTCCTGCGGGATGGGACCGGCAGCTTCGGAGCGAGCAGGGAGCTCCCAGGAAGCAGCGGAGACCCTTTCCCTGTTCCTTGCTTTCGTGCTGAGGGGTATTGCTGAGGGACCCGTTTTGGCCTCTGCCGCACGGTTTGCCTTAAGCAGAGGGGGCGGTTTGCCGTGCTGACCTGGAGGCTAAAACAGCTGATTCCCGGATCCCAACGGCCGGTTCCCCCTGTCCCTTGCAAAATGCACAGATTGCAAAGGGGCATAAAGATGGCTTTAAAGACAAGGGAAGCCTTTAGGTTTCCTGGGAAATACAGGAAAGGGTGTTTTGCAACTCCTCAGAGCCAGGCTGAGCTCCAGGTGCAGCAGAGACAGCTCCCAAATACCCCAAGAGCAGGAGGTTATTTAATTTACCTGCTGAACTTCCAAGAACAGGAATTTCCCTGGTCCATGTGAGCAACAAATTCACCTCCATAAAAAGGGAGCTGGAAACATCCTCCCCTCCTTTAGGGAGGCTTTGGGCTTGGGAGGTGCCTGGAGGTGAGACAGGTATAAAAATACAGCTAAGGACCCCAAAGCCTCCCCAAGCAGCCCTGATCCTGCTCAGCATGCACCGAGCCATTTTAAGCAGTGGTTTAAATTAAGGTAGCTCGGCTGGCTAAGCCCATGGTAACGTGTGGCTTGTCACAGCTTAGGTGCTCAAAGGCCACTGCAGGACCCGAGCGGAAGCCTCTTTCCATGCTAAAACGGGGGAAAAGTTTCCACTGGGTGCAGAGCCTCGCGGAGCTGCCCTTGGAGCGGGGATGGTGCCTGGGAAAGGGGCCCGGAGGAGCTGAGCGGCCCCGGTAAGAGCGGGCTGTGGGGGCCGCTGGGCTGCACGGGCAGGGGGAGGTTTAATGGAATCGTGCAGCTTTCCCTCCCGAGGCTCTAATTAGTTAATGGCTCGTTTCAGTTTAGATCGCGATCTCCACCCTGCGCGCTCGGCCAGATGCTGCTGCCAAGCTCTGCTTGCCAATTTAGCCAAATCTGAAGCTCTTGCCATGTCCCCTCTTTTCCCCGTGCTGTAGGAAACGCTCTCAGGTGCAGCCCTGGGTCCTGCGGCATCCGGGCCCTCCACGCAGCCGTCGGGAATGGGCAGAGGACGGATGTTTTAAGTGCACTTTGTCCCGCCACGAGGAGCCCGGGCGGCGCGTGGGCCCCGGCCGCGAGGGGAGGGCGACGGCAGCGAGAGCGGCGCCCGCGGCCGCTCCGAGCCGGGGGGGACCCGGGGCTCGGGCCGAGCTGGCCTCGCTCCCCCTGAACGGCCTGGATGACAGATGAATGCGCTGGAAGAGACGATGCCGCCGACGCCGCTGCCTCTGACCCGGAGCTGCACGACGAGGAGGAGGAAGAGGGAGAGTCGAGCGAGGCGCCCGAGTCCTCCGATACCAGCAGCATCTTCTCTGACGACTCCGTCTACCCCTGCTACGAGCTCGCCGCGAGGTCGGGCAGCGGGGAGGACCTCAGCCTCTACCAGTGCTGCCTCCGCAACGATGCCAAGTTGCTGCACGAGAAGCTGGAGCGGGGGGTGAGCAGGCGTGAGGCCACGGAGCTGGACGTCAACGGCAGGGTGAGTGATGGCCAGGCGTGATGTTGCTGCAAAGAGGATTTCCCGAGGGCAGGCGAGTCCCCAAGCAGCTACAGCAGGATCCTGGGCTGAAGTGCCGGGGAAGCCACAGAGCCGAGGGGGCGGTGAGCGGAGCCATCCCAGGGCGTCCTGGCTCCGCACCCGTCCTCTGAGCAGACCCAGATGTCCCTTTTCGCATGTTATCAGCTGCTTTCCCAGCCTGGTTTGGGAATAAAAGCCCCAGGATGGTCCCGTGGGAGCCGCCACGCGGGGCTGGGAGAAGGGCAAGACGCGGGGGCATCGCAGTGCCGAGGGCAGGGTGCCGGCAGCCGCGGCCTTAGCGCTGCTTCCTCTGCATCCAGAACGGGCTCATGGTCGCCTGCTACCAGGGCTTTGTGGACATCGTTCCTCTGCTGCGAAAATGCCCCTACATAAACATCAACCACCAGGACAACGACGGCGACACCGCGCTGATGGTGGCAGCCCAGGCAGGTAGGCAGAGCCGAGAACTAACCCCCCGTGTTTCCCTCCAAAGTTCCTAAAAAAGGGGGACCCACCCCGTGCGAGTCCATGGTTTGTGTTAGCACGGCTTCAAAAACGACCGGGTTGTGCAAAGCGGAGGTGCCTGCAGTAATGTCCGCGTGGCCCTGCAGTTGGTCCTGCCTGGTTAGTTGTTTCTAGCAGTAGAAGTCGTGGTTGAGCCAGACCCCCAGCTCAGCTAATGCAGCTGCTCTCCAGTAAAGCCGAATGAGCTACAGGGATTTACATCAGCAAAAGGTCTGAGCTGATGAATTGCACATTTAGGGACTGAATCTTCTACCAGTTTTATGCATTTTTCTCCTTACAGCAGAATAATGCTGCTCCCTTTGGCAAAACCCCTTGTTGATGAACCCTGCAGGGAAGCAAAGGAGGATCTTAAAGTGGGGATCACATTTTATTCCTATTTTCTCTGTGCTTGTTGGAATTGGTGATTTTTGCGTTGTTGGATTCTTTCCCACTCTATCTGCTCAAAGCAGCTGCTGAGCTCACAATGTTCCCCGCATTTCATTACCTGGGCTTCTGAAAAACAGGCTCTTTTAGGTCCAGGCCCCTGGAAGTGACTGCATTTTTGTCCTCATAAAATACGTTTGCTAAATATTCCTTTTACAAGCAGACGTTAGGCAGTTATCGCTCATGGCCTGTGAAGCCTCTAACGCAGTTTCTCTCTGATTGCTAAGGACACATCACAATAGTCAACTACCTCCTGAACTACTACCCCGCTCTCGAGGTCGACAAGCGCGATGCCCGCGGCCTGACCGCCCTCATGAAGGCTGCGGTGCAGGGCAGGAAGGACTGCGTGACTGCCCTGCTCTTGGCCGGTGAGTCCGTCTCGGATACCTCAAGGGACCTGGGGGTAAGACACAGTTTTTGCAGACGTAAACATCCTTCTGAGAGGAGCTGTTGGTTATTTTGCCATCTTGGCATGCGTCCTCTCTGCTTTACATACGGCCACTGTCTTTGTGTGGATTTTCGCAAGATTTGGAGCAATGCATTTGTGGAAAAACGCGGGGGTTTTGCACTGGTGCCCTCTTGCAGTGAGGGCTTCATTCCTACCTGGTGACTGTGCAGGGCTGGTCTTGGGTACGGCCTCTGTCCTGAGCGGCTGGGAGCCAACCCGGCCCGTCTTGCGGAGGCCGGGAGCCCTGGGCCGCGGCTGACACCTGCTGGTCACGTCCCCTCCAATGCTGGGCTTGGGACTTTCGGGGCGTTTTTCGGTGAAACGCAGGTTTTTCCTGCGGTTGCTGGCTTTGTGTTGCTCCGGCCGTGTTCTCTGACGCCTCTTTGCACGCCGGTGTTCCCAGGAGCGGACCTGAAAGCAGTGGATCACGTCAAGGGGAAGACGGCCAGAGACTGGGCCAAGTTCACGGGGCGCTTTGAGACCGTCGTGCAGATGCGGAGCCTCCTGCAGCGCCCGCGCGCGGAGCAGTTCAGCACCCACTACCTGCCGGAGTGGCCGGCCTTGGCCGAGCTGGTGGCCAAGGCCCTGAGCCCCAAATCCAGAAGGGAGAGGCTGTCGGAGAAGATCCGCTCCGTGTTCACCTTCAGCATTCCCCACGACCCCAGGGAGGACGGAGTGATGGACCACATGGTCAGGATGACCACCTGCCTGGCCAGCCCCTTCGTAGCCACCGCTTGCCAAACCATCTGCCCCAACAGTCCCCCAGAGGTAGGGAAGCGCAGGCTGTCCGTGCCGGAGATCCTCCAGGAGTACGTGCCGGAGCCGGAGCCGGAGCCGGAGGCAGCCCCTGCGTCACAAAGCAGCTCGCGCTGCAGTGCCGGGGGATCCTCCCGCAATGGCCAGGCCGTGTCAGAGCTGAGGCTGCTGTCGCCGTATCGACCCATCTCCGGCCTCCGGAGCTTCCTGCCCTGGCGGCTGCTGTGCAGGAGCAGCGTCGTCCCCGGAGAGCAGGTCCCCAGGATCAGACTGAGCAAGCCTTCCTCGCCGCCCGCCTGCAGGGAGCGGCTGCATCGCCCCAAGGACAAGCACCTGCTGGAGCCACCCAAGTGGCGATACAAGGAGCTGAAGGAGGAGAAGAGGGCAGCTGAGGAGGCGGCGGGGAGGAAGAAGAAGAAAGGGAAGAAGAAGCCCTGAGCGGAGCGCTCGGGTGCCGCGGCGGAGCAGGGTCAGATCCCAGGGCGTCCCCTCGGACCTGCTCCCTTCATCCCGCTGTTTGACAGCGAGGGGGATGTTTCCTTGGAAGGATGTGGGTAGCGGCACCCGAGGGACGGGCACTGCCCGTGCGTAACCAGCGCAGCCCCTGCTCCCTCTGCCGTCCGGCGTCTCCAGCATCCCGCCAGCGCCCTGCTCTCTCTCGTCTCCAGGGCAATAACCCTTTGCCTGCGGTTAACTTTGGGCTGCAAAGCCCTTCCAAAGCCCAACCGGTGCCCGAGCACCTCAGGTTTGGGTCCTGAGGCTCCATGTGCTGCAGACGACCCCTGGGCCATGAGCACCAGGGGGTAAAAATCCCCATGGACACCAGAGCCACGGCCAAGCAGCTGGGAATGCCGGACCGGGAGGGAGGAACCGCGGAGGACAACTCGCTGGCTGCTGCGTCGCTGCAGCAGAGCCGGGCGGATCTCGCTCCCGCTTCCAGGGACGCAGCGGCCGGGCTCGTGCTGCCGCTCCAGGCTGTGGCAAGGGAAGAGCGCAGGTCTACGGCGAAAGGGGCCGTTTTCCTTCATTTGCTTTGCCTCTTTGATCTTACTGAGATCCCGATCTCGCAGACTGTGCTGGAACGTGACTGTGTAAACTCAAATGGAGGTGGTTGCCATGTTAACAGCATCGATTTAACGAATAAACCTGGGGCTTGCCCGGCGCGCTGGCAGTGCCGCCTCGCCCTTCCTGCTCCCGTTTGCGGGAAGCATCTCGCTTCCCACCTTGTGGAGGATGGATGCGCGTCCTGAGCTCCCATGTGGGCTTCGTTTTTTAAGGAATAAACTGAAAATAGGAGGTTCTTGCAGGCCTCGTCTCCGGCCACGCGGGCTCCCCTCCAGCACGGGAGACCATGGCTGGCCGTAGCCGTCCCCATGGAGGAGACACGGAGACCTTCCCTGGAGGGTCCCGGGGACCATGGGAAGGAGGGGGACAGATCCCTCCAAACCTCCTGGGGCGGATTTGTCCCCATAGGAATCATCCCTTGGTGCCACGGGACACATGGCAGCTCCCTATGGTGCTCCCTACGGAGCACGGAGGGTACAAGGCCCTGGGGGGGCATTGGAGGGGTCCCCATGGCACAAAGCCATGGCCTGGTGGCTCCCCCAGGCCAGGCCCCATTGCCAAGCCATGCGCTGTGGCCCTGCAGCCTGCGCACGGTGGGCGGAAAAGGGATTTTAGACGAAAAGAGGGCCCGGTTGCACCCACAGCAGGGAGGAAAGATGCCCCAAGTTCCTCGCGCTGGGGGGGACGTCCTGCTGCCACCGCCGCGGGACGAGGGACGGAGCTGCTGTGCGGGGCTGGCAGGGCGGCTGCGCCCTGCTCTGGTTCACCCGGCTGGCCCCCGTGGCAGCCCCGGTGTTCTGGTCCGTGTTGCTGCCCGTGGTCACGGAGCAGAGCGGGATAGCGGCACCCGCCTCCTGCCGCCGCCGGAGGAAGCCTTGGGCCAGGGAAAGCCTGGACTGCGCCGGCAAAGACCTGCGGCTTGCGCCGAGCGCCAGCAGCCGTCCTGACCTCCCGCCTCCTCCTCCTCCTCCTCCTCCTCTCCCTTTGGGCCTCCTCGCTGATCCCGCGCAGAGCACTGGCCTCGCTCCATCCCCGTCCTGCTGCTCCAGCTTCCCCGATGCCATAAAAGCACCCGGAGCCGGGTTCGGATGGGCACGCGCAGGTACAGCCCTGCTGCCTCGCGCGAGCTCCAGGGACTTCCTCGCAGCCCGGAGAGGCATCAGTGGCCCGGGAGCCATCCAGGAATAGCTCTGGGAGGAGCTGCCGGCCGAGATCCGTGCGGCGGAGGGAAGATGGTTAAGGCGATAAGGCGTCTGCAGGCACAGACTTCCTCCCGGGCGGCACAGCAGACAGCCCGTCCTATCTGATGGAAACTGCCCGTTTCCCATGCGTGGACGCCGGCTCCACAAAATTCCTTCCGCCCCCACCCCAAGTTTGCAAGGGGACAGGAATCTCACAGTAAATAGGAGCCTTTAATGGACGAGGCTGCACATGAAGGTCATTCCCGTTCCCTTTCGGGTTTGTGCTGCTCTTTGTTTATTTTATTTCTTAAATCAGAGGCGATTCGTAAGATATTGGAGGAATGGGAATGAGCGAGACCGCAGCACCGTGCGTGCTGATGCTCGGTGCCGCTTCCCTGGGCGAGGAGCAGCCAGGCTGTCCCAGCCACAGGGAGGGTCAAGGGGTGCAGTTCGGGTTCGTGACGAAATGAGGAAAGGAGCAGTAAGTCAGGCCCTGTAACCTCATTAGGAAAGAGGATGCAACCCCAGCCTGAGCGTGGCTGGCTCCCTTCTCCCACCTTCCCCAAAAAGCTGGTCAAGGTTGCAGGAAGCAGCAGCTGGGAGGGAGCCAGAGGCCGGGATGAGGCCTGGATGAAGGCTCTGGGAATGTCAGAGGAAGGAGAGAGGAGATGGAAGCAGCATGAAGCAGCTGGACCTGCAATGGCCAAAAGGACGAGTCTCAAATGGCAAAAGGGGAAGCGCCGCTTCCGCTCGCCGAAGGCTGCGCTGGCCACACGCGGTGGCCCCGGCAAGGAGCCGGGGGGCAGCAGGAAGTGCCCCATCCTCCCAGCGTGGGAGCGGCGCCGGGGTTAACGTCCCCGCGCTGGCTAACGTGGCGGCGGCGCCAACGCTGCAGCACCCGCGCGCCTTGCAGTGGTGCCATCCCTAGCGCCGCATGGGAGCTGCCCCTGTCCCGCAGAGGATGGGCCCTACAGCCCCGCTGCTCTTGGTCACCCCTCATAGACAGGACATCTCCTGCCATCAGCAGCACCCCCCGGTGTCACGTTAGCGCCAGGAGCCCCCGTCCAGACGCTCGTCGCTCCCATCCCACGCCTGGCTCGTGCTGGCGGCGCACGCCGACGGGGCACCCAGGCCAGCAGCGCTCCGGAGCATCCCCAGGGCAGGTCCAACCAAACGAGCCGGCCGTGTTCCCGCGGGCGCCAAGGCCTTCGGGTGCCCACGGAGGGGACGTGGCGGGGCAGCCTTGGCCGCAGGCAGCTCGAGGGCTGCGTTTTCTATTGGAAAGCCGTGAAAGTCAGAGAAAGCCCTCGGTGAAGGACAGGGTGGGAAGAATGGGACGAGCGAGAGCAACCAGGATGGAGCTGGGGCCCGGTGTGCGCGGGAGGAAGGGAGGCTGGATGTGGATGTGTGCTCAGCAATAGGAAATGCTTTATTAGCTGGGAGTGGTGGAGAAAAGCCAGGCAGGAAGAGGCAGTAATAAGAAACATTTTTTTGACTTCTCCCACATCCAGATCGCAGAGCGCTTGCCAAACGGCTGCACTCAGACCACAGGGACGCGGAGCCCCGTCCCGCGCCGGGCCCGGCGCCGCGGTGGCCGGGCTGTGCTGCGGAGCCCG
>VZSV01000369.1:35723-51085 GCA_013398735.1 Nothocercus julius | reverse complement strand
CCCCCAAACCGCATCCCGGAGGTGCCTCTAGTCCCGTCCCCGTGGTGGTGGGGGGGTCTCTTTACCCATCCCTTTTCCGGAGCCTCCGTACGGGAACCACGACCAGCGTTCCCATGGGGGGAAGCGCCACCATCGCCGCGTTTTCGGTGGGTGGGGGGACATTGGCATCGCTCCCCCCGCCACTGAGAAAGACACCGGCCCCTGGTGCCAAACGGGTCCCCCGGGGCCACCTGTGACTCTCGGCGGCTCCGCTGCGGCCTCGGCCTCTCCGGAGCCGCTTGCGCGACACGGGTGTCCGTTCCCACTGGGAACGGCGCCGGCCGCTTCTCCCCTCCCGTTGGGAATTGCTGGGGTGCGGGAGCTCCGTGCGTGCGGATCAGGGCTCGGTCGCTGCGGAAAACGGCCTCAAAACCCAAGGCGGAGGGCCCTGCTCACCGCAGCTTCGGCGCTTCCCAGGGAAGCAGGGCCGGGAGGCTCATTCCAAGCCCAGCCTCGGCTTTTCTCCTTGTGATTTATGTATAAAACCCGGGCCTTTGTGCGGAGGGCTCTTCCCGGGGCTCTGGAGGGCTGCATCCAGGGAAGAGCAGGATGGATAGGAGGGATCTGGGACTTGCTTTCCGTGCCTCGCTAACCGGCGCATCGGGCACTTGCTCGGATGTTTTCCACAAGAAATCTTAAATGCGGCTCTGCTCGGTGTAGGCTGCAAAAACATCCTGATTCCTGCAGTGCTTTGGAGCTGCAAAACCTCCGTGTGCATCAGTAAATAAAGTGGAAAACAACCCCCCCGCACACAACTGCTTCCTAAAAAATAATAATAAGCGAGTGTCTCTGCAGCGCTCTATGCAGTGTGGTTGTAGGTAGGTTTTTGTTTCCTTGTTGGAAATGACACAGGAGGATATTGTAGGGAACGATCTTGGGCCAGCAAATTTTATTATTAACGCTGCTTAAAATATGTATTTACTCAGTTGAATGAGGCGCACGCTGAAGGGTCTGTAATTTATATTTTACAACTTTCCAAGAAAGACTCTTCTAACTGGAAACTAAAAACACTGTCCAACACGAATTCTTGAACTCTTTCAACTCCTTGGCCAGACAGCTCGGATTTTCGCTTATTTATTTTTTTCCCCTGGGTGCACAGGCTGCTGCCAGTAGTAGATGCACCGGAAATCGCTGTTGCGAAAGGAGAAAAGTAAAACGTCAGTTCTCATAACGGCAAACAAAGTTCACTGGGTGTCGACCGCTGGAAATGTGTTCGGTGCCGCGGACGCGGCACGAGGAGGGATTGCTCCGGCTCTTCCCGAGGCAGGAAACCGCGCCGGCGTTCCCGGGATGAGGCTTTGGAAGGCATGTCGGCGAGCAGGGGCTGGGACCGCTCGTGGATCTTCGTTATTTAAACCACGGGTTTCCCAGCGCCCGTTTTCTTGGGGTTTGGGATCCGACTGAAACCCCTTGATGAAGATTTTCTCTTTTGCTGCTTTCGGGGGGCCTCTGAGCAATAACCCGTGGACTCGCAGGCACTGCATGTAAACCACGAATCTGAACAGCTTCCGTTTTGGCTCCTAAAAACCTGTGCCGGTTGTCTGAGAGTGCTCAGGCATCAATTTGAAGCCTTGGACACCATCCATAACTGATCCGTGTGTCTGCCCTGCTCTGTTGCTGCCTTGTAGGACTTTCCTGCTCGGTACCAGTGTCTCCTCAGCTCGTTCCCTCGCAGGTTAAAACATAAAATGGGTGTCGAGCTGGAGCGTGGAGCCGCGTGCCTGTTTTCTGAGTTGAAGAGCAACAATAGCAGAAATGTCAGGCTTTCTTTTAATTAAACTATTAAGGATGAGACTGCTGTCAATTCGCTCATTTAGAATTCATTTAGAAGCTCTCCTTTTGTGTCATTTTGGGTTGATGCGGGGAAAACTCTTCCCTTCAGAGGGGAGATGGCAGCGTTCTTGCTGCTTCCCCCTCCTCCTCCGCGTGTGTTTTCTCGTCGGGCACCCTGTGATAGTGTCAGGCCCAGCCCTGCGCCCTGGGGACTGCAGCTGCCCCGAAAAGATCGGGATCCTCTCGTTTCTAACTTTAAATATCCCAGGATAACTTTCGGTTTCTGGGCAGCTTATGCAAAAGTGCTTTTTATAGTGGTTTGCAGTTAATTTTAACTTTTCTGTTTTATTTAGCAGCAGGGGGTCAGTAGGCTTCCAGAAGTGCTGCAAGGAGCGAGAGGTGCTGCTAGATCTGCAAGTAGATGGAGGATTTGATAAGGCAGCAAGAGGTAGGAAAGGCCTTGGAGGTGGCAGTGCTGTTCCTTCAGGGGAGTGGATTTAATTCCTAGCCTAATCCAGGGCAAACACTCGTGATGATGGTTCTTCACTCCCTCCTTTAGCACAGTGCGTAGTGAAGGTGCACGGGAAGGTATTTGTTTCTTCTGAGCATGTTTACACACGTCCCTCCTCATTACAGCATCTAAAGAAGTAGCAGAGGTAAAACCCAATTGTTTTCTCTTGTTCACATCATGTTGCAGCAACATTAAGACATTGCTACCAGATTGGCTCTCATTAAGTTGGGCGCTGTGTGGAGACGTAATAAATTACAGCTCCTGTTGCAGAGTCTTAGGCTCTGAAGTCAGGGCAAGCATCGTTCTTCCAGCCTCAAACTGTTGAAAAAGAACAGCAGTTTGCTATCTGCACAAGAACCTGATCATCTGGGAAATATGTGGGTGATTATTGGCAGTTTTATCAATGATAGTCTTCAGGTTAATTATCTTAAAACATCCCAATCAGGTAGGATTTTACTCTGAAGAAAAAAAAAAAAAAAAAAAAAAAAAAAAAAAAAAAAGATATCTTGCTTAGCAGAGCTCAGGAGTTTCTGGAAAATGCTTTCTTGAAGGTGATTAACACCAATACATCAAATTTTGATGCGGCACTCTCTCCTGCCCTACTACATAGGCGTCTTGATGCATGCATTCATGTGCAAGAGTAAATATGTGCAAAACAAGCTCAAATATTGGCTGCAGGAAACCTGTTCTTGGAGTGTCAAAGCTTCATATTTCAGTCTCGCTGGAGTCCAGAGCTCTAATCCAAGAACCCCACCTGTTTGTGTGGATTCACCTAACAAGTATGTTACCTTTAATGTGGGAATTTCTTAATAGAGGGCCTTATCTTAATTTCTTCTCGCCTGTAATTAATACAAAAAGAGTATTAATGCTGCCATGCAGGAGTACATGAGGCAGGGGTCTGGTGGCTGCTTTGAATTTCTTGGGGAGCAGAAGCAGCTCTGCAGGCTCAGGACGATCCCATCACCCAAACCTTAGATCTTCTACCAAGGAAAGTCCGTCTGTGCTCCCGGTGATGCCGATCGGCCGCTCCAGTTCCTGCACTTGCTCACGGGCTCGTGCAGTCAGTGTCGTGACCACCTGCCTTCTGCCCTGGATTAAATCACCGCGGCGGCTGCTTCGGTGTAAATAGGAATCTGGGCTATCTCTTGACTCGGAACCAAGCCCTTGTTCTGAGGAGCTGCGGCTCAACGTTAGACTTGTTTCAACAGCTTCTTTCCAGGGTTGGGTTTGTCAAAGCGAGCGTGCCGAGCTTCCAGGCACCTCTGGAGCTTCCAGGCACCTCTCGAGCAGATCGTCCCCAGGCGCTTTTGCAGGAGTGGATTCACCCACCCCCATGGTGTGAAGGGCTCTTTTGTTTTCTTTTGTCCAATCTGTTTTATTAAGCAGATTATATATTTTGCTCAATGAGAGCTTTTCTTTCTGAATTGAAAAGAATGCCGTTGGTTTGGAAAAGTCTTTTATTTGATCTCATCTCCCCGATTTGCCCGAGCATTCCCGGTTCTGCTTGGAAGCACTCTGGGAGATGCCTGATATGGGCTTCAGGTACGTGGCACTTTTGCTGCCTGCCATCCGCAGCAAAGGACCGGTCGCTTTTTCTTCTCCCTAATGACGGGAGAAGAATTTTCCCTCCTGGATTATCCAACCTGAAATGCTGGATCTGCGTGAGCTGCCTTGTAATTCTGCTCTTTGCTGGAAGCTCTTTGGTTCCCGCTTCCCTGCGAGCCGGGCACGGACCGGCCTTTCCTGCGCGCGCCGGGCCCTTCCGTCAGCAGGAATACGGGTCTTGCCCTGGCAAGTTTGGCCATCTGCTCTGGGTGTTTCTCTGCTCCGGTAACACGTGTGCCGAACTCCTCCATGGCGAGGATGGAGAGGAGTAGACTGGGGAGGGACATGGGAATGACATTCCCTGGTCCACCTAATGGAAATTGCCCCAAATTTGGGACTCTTCCTGTAGGCCAGAGACAAAGGGCTCCAGCGTGGCCCTTGAGGGTCTCGTGGACGGCGCAGTGTCCTGCGCTGCTCCCAAGCCTTGATCCCTTTGGTCACCCTGCTGCCCTTAGGGACAAGGAGAGGTGCAAAGCGAAAATCACCGCTTTTCAGAAGCAGAAAAAACACATTCATCTCAAAGGCAGAACATATCAGCTGAGTCTAACAGCCAGCAAAGCAGGAGGTGAAACGAGGACGCGCCGTGGGACAAACCCCTCCTTAGAGGGAAGCGCTGGCTTTCTCCGCAGAGCAGATAAGGATCTCTTTGCTGTGCGTTGCTGGGCCCCAGGTCCTGGTATCATCCCTTGCAGCTAAACTCATTCTTCACACTGAGAGTGAAGCTAAGTGGGTACAAGCAATGCCTCTGCGTTCATGCTTGAAAGGACGCCTGCTTTTGTCCTAGATATGAAAGTGAGTTTACAAAACCACGTTTATTAGAGCACTGAAGAGTTTTGTTTACTTCTGAGCATCTGGAGGCGCAGCAGTCGGAGCCTCGTTTTTGGGCTTGGGAACTTAGAAATGAGGCTGGCAGGAGCAGAGTTTTGCTGTGTCTAAAGCAAGTCAAAAAGAGCATTTGTGGTGAAAGGTGTGCGGCTTAAACGTGTTTAATTCATGCTTTGAGGGTTTTGATAAAGCTTTAATAAAGGAGATGCTTCAAAATAGTATTTCCTTTTAACTGTACTTGAAGGCTGGAATGTGCCCTGGCTGCTCTTTCCTTTCTGGTGTTTTCATAACAGCTCCATTATAACAAACCTTTGTTCCCCCAAGTGTGCCTGTTTTTCAGAACTGCCCTCTCTGTGCTCCGCCGAGCACGGGACAGCGCGCGGTGCATTCAGCTCTGCGAGTCCCACGTCAGCAGTGCCTGCTTTCGTCTTAAATCTTCCCTTCAAAATCCATGGCTCTCACAGCCCTTCCAAGCAGAGTTCAGTCTTGGGGGTTTTCCTGTTCTTTTCCTATCCCAAGGATAGAAATAGTGGATTTATGCTGGAAATAGGCTGTGGATTTCAGCCTGTCAAGCACATGGTCATAAGCTCTGTTTGCTCGTGATGCTCTTCTGTCTTTCGTGGGCTTTTCACTCTTAAATGTGTTGGTTCAAAGCCCACCCACATCTGCATCGAGCCTGTCCAAAATCCTGCAGCTCCCAAGGGCCAGGAAACAAGGAACACGGTGTCCAGAGAGAGTTAAGTGAGTGGTAATGTAATTAACCGAACCGATTTACCTAGGACGCTGCAGATAAGGGCTAATGGGTGCCGTTCCCTGGGGGCAGCCCTGGGGTTGCTCAGAGCTGATGTTTTCCATCCAGCCGGTGGTGACGAGCCCCCCGCCGCCCAGCTCTCCTCCCCGCGCTGCACCGCAGGGAGGGAATGCTGCTTTTCATGCCTTGAATATTCCTGAACGTTCATGCGTGTTGAATGCAGAGCCGCCGGGACCGTGGGCCCTGCCTTTCTGGCGCTCCCGGGAAGGTGACCGACCCGCGCGTCGTGGCAGCGACGGGGCTTCCGCCGTGGGTGCCTCTGGGCTGAAGAGCATAAGCGGAATTAGAGGATTTGGCTATTGGTTGGGGGAAGAGTTAAGTGGTGTTTGTATCTCTTAAAACACTGCTTGAAACTCCCTGCCTGAAAGACCATTGCTGCGGCGGGTGAGTACATGTTCCTGAACCCCTCGGGGAGACTGAAGGATCTGATGAAAGCTGAAGAAAATGCTGCGTGTTGCTGAGCAAGCTCCACCCTTCTTCTTGACATTGCTGCGTGGCTCTTTGTTCCCGAGGATGGCAATGCCTCGGGAGCCGCTCGCAGCTCCTTTTCCAGGCAGCTTGGGAAAAAGCACAGGGACAGCTGGAAGGCTGAAAAATACGGGAATGCGTCTTGGAGTTTCTCCTTTGCTCTTCATGGAGCGTCTTCAGGGAGAGCAGGCAAAACGCCAGGAATGTATTTGACCCAAGGTAGTGTCTCGGATCAGGAAAGCAGCCACTAAAGGAGTGGCTGATCTGATTGGGTGTAGCACGCTCGGCTTGCACCATTCCTTTGGATTTGGTTTGGCATCTCCTGGCTTGTTGTGTCGTGCGAGTTGAGGTGGACCCCAAGGAATCTACCACGTGGGGCTGTAGTGGGCATAGTGAAACATCCTGGCTGGGGAAGTGCAGGTGAAGTGTGTTGGTTGCTCTAAATTTTCCCCACCCTTCCTCCAGACTGACACAGATTCCCACCCTGGATTGAATCGGGAGTGGATCTTGGTAAGACTGAGCTTAATTTGCAGCAGTGGCTCTGGTGATCTCAGTAGGTGCAACGAGGACAGGAAGAAGGATTGTCTGGATAAGCACCTTCTGGACAGCTCTGCGGTGTCTGACTAGATTGTTGTGCTTAGGTTGGGTTCCGTGAGTTCTCGCTTGTCCAAAATACCAAATATTACTAGTCCTGCTATTAAAGCCCTTTCCTCTTGAGCCCAGAGGTGGCCTGTCCCAAACAAAGTGAGAATTTCAAAGAACAAAGGTTTCTTGTGCACACTTTTAGTCCCCGGTAGGTTTTCAAGGGTCTTGTTTTGATTTCTGCAGCTTTGACATGTCTGTGCTCCAACTGCAACCAAGCAAATTCCACTTGTGAAACGGACGGTGCCTGCATGGTCTCAGTCTTTAACTTGGACGGCGTCGAGCATCACGTTCGGACCTGCATTCCCGAAGCAAAGTTGGTTCCTGCTGGGAAACCCTTCTACTGCCTGAGTTCAGAAGACCTGCGTAATACTCACTGCTGCTACTCTGATTTCTGCAACAAAATTGATTTAATGGTTCCCAGTGGTGAGTAAAGAGCTGAATAAATCTTTCTGTTTGTTTGAAGTGGGGAGAAGTTGTCTGTTTGGGATGGGGAATGAGGATCTCTTAGTTCTGCTTTCACTTCTCTTAGGTTGCAGTGTGAACTTGAGCACTCTGTTTATTTCCTGGTTTTGTAAAGTGGAAATAACACCTAACCACTCCAGCCGAAAGCGTGAAGCCGCTTGAGCTCCCCTGTGGTAGTCAAAATGTCACCAAATGATGTGGTTATACTTCAGGGCAGAAGCTTCCCAAGTTTGGGGTTTTGCTTTGGCTGTTTTCCGCCTGCCCTCGCTGGCTCCGTGCTGAAGAGCCTCCTTTCACCTTCTCGGGCCTGCTGCCTGTGTCCTCGCGGGCTCCTGAGAGCAGCACAGTGTCCATCTGCACAGGCTTCTGCAGCTCCACACCGCATGCCACCGCGGCCTGGGGACGTCGTGTGTTCTCTGGGCGCAGCACAGCTCCCTTTTGGGACGCTGCGTTGTGCCTTTTATCTGCTAGAATCGCTTTCCTTCCTTTGGGAGTGAAAAAAAGCCCTGTTTTAGTGATAAGCCATGAGTATGGGCGTGTTGCAGCAGCCTGTTCGGCGCAGCGGGTGGAGGGGTGCCCGAATGCTAAATGCACAAAGAGGAAGCAGCCCTGCCTCCCAGCCAGGGTGTGGGAAAACGCTGCTCGTTCCTAATTCTGGGGCCCGAGGAGCCCCGGGGCGCTGCCTCATCGCGCTTCCCTCCCCATTCATAGGCTGTTACTTAGCGGGTCCGAGACCCAGTTTACTTGGGGTCCGGAGGGGATCAGGCTCGTCCTCAAAAGGTCAAATAATTGTCTTGCTGTTCTTCCCTGCTTGTTACAGGGCAAAAGAGGAAGAGGGAGGGATGATTCCTTAAAGCTGGCTGCTTCTCCCACTTGGATTTCAAGTGGGAAGGGAAATACAGGCTGTTCTAGCAGAGTCAGCTCCCAGCCTGGTTTACATAGAGCTGCTGGAACGCCTGCTCTTTTGGGGACTGAAGCACCAGCTCTTTGGGGCATTTTTAACCTTAGTTTGCATGATGAGCTGATCAGCCCCATGTTAACGCTGTTATTTGCCATGCCCTCTACCATCCTGGAATGGCAAGCTGCAGTAATCTGGCTCCAGGAGGATAATTAAAACACAAGAAGGTCCTTAAAGAGCATGTGTGAAGGAGTCATGCACTTCTGAGTCTTTCTTTTTCTTTTTTCTTCTCCTTCTCCCTCCCAAGGACACCTGAAAGATAACGAACCCCAGTCGAGCTGGGGTCCTGTGGAGCTGGTGGCGGTGATTGCTGGACCCGTCTTCCTTTTGCTTGTTGTCATGATCATAGTAGTCCTTGTTTTTCACCATCAACGAGTCTATCACAATCGGCAGCGGCTGGACATGGAAGATCCCTCCTGTGAAATGTGCCTGTCGAAGGATAAGACCTTGCAAGATCTAGTCTATGATCTCTCCACCTCTGGCTCCGGCTCAGGTATTAAGATATGACTGGAAATAACAAATGGTGACCCATAACTCTTATTTCCTGTTTGGCTACCAGGCCATTAAACCTGCAGTGCTGCATCCCCTGTAGAAAGTCTTACAGGATCTTTCCTGCACAGGCTGTCGGCATGCAAGCTCTAAGTTACCTAAGAGGTAGCAGTGACATTAGGACTCCTTAGGAAAAGTTTGGGGGTTTCACTGTCTTCAGCACAGTCTGTCTGCAGCGAGTTCCCTCCGTGCATATTGAGGCTAAAGTTTCTTTGATCTTCCGCAGAGCAGAAGTTCCCCAACTGTTGTCTACCTAATCGCTAGTGGTTTGCAAGCTACTTCAAAGTGATATGCAGATGCTGCCCAAACAGCCAAATGGCACATCCTACACAGAAGCAGGAGCCATTTTCTATTTTGGGTCTTGCTTAGGCTGCTGAATGTTATCAAATGTAGAACATTCTAGGTTTGATGAATGCTCTACTTCAAACTCTGGGTTTTCACTTGTTTCCCTTGCTGTGATAGGCGCTCAAATCTGCAATTTCTTTTCCGTAGGTCTGCCGCTCTTCGTCCAGCGCACCGTGGCCCGGACTATCGTCCTCCAGGAGATCATTGGCAAGGGCCGCTTTGGGGAGGTGTGGCGCGGCAGGTGGCGTGGAGGTGACGTAGCCGTGAAAATCTTCTCCTCGCGTGAGGAGCGCTCCTGGTTTAGGGAGGCAGAGATCTATCAAACCGTTATGCTGCGGCATGAGAACATCCTGGGATTTATTGCTGCAGATAACAAAGGTAAAACGGGTCTCAGTGGTGGAAGTAGAGGTTCTCCACTAGCGGGACAGGATATGAAATACCCACTGGTTTGCTGTGCTGCACCCATCTGAACGCCTGCGCTTTCTTGCTGCAGATAATGGAACGTGGACCCAGCTGTGGCTTGTCTCTGACTACCACGAGCATGGATCGCTCTTCGACTACCTTAACCGGTACACGGTGACTATTGAGGGGATGATAAAACTTGCCCTGTCTGCTGCTAGCGGATTGGCCCATTTGCACATGGAGATCGTGGGTACTCAGGGTAAGAGCAAAGTTTGGAAAGATGATGTGAGCTCTTGAAGGGAGAGAAAAGCAGAACTGGTGAGGAGAACTAATGTGCTGCGCAGAAAACATTGGCTGTATCAGCCCGGATTCGTCTGGGTTGAGTCAGTATTGGCGAAAAATTGCCTGGTTGGCTGGCTGTGAAGTGGGTTAATCTCAGTCTAACTCCAGGGATTTGCATCAGTGTTTCTCATCCGTGTCCTAAAACTGGTGCTGCTTGGATGGGATGTTGGTGCAGGCAGTGCCAGATTTACGAACAACTTACGTCCGCGTTTGCTGCCTGGCACAATGGGATCCATGTCCCTCTTGAGGCCCCTGGATGCTACTGCATCAGCAGCGCTTTGGAAGCATAAATGGAGACTCTGCTTACCACAGACTGGCCGCGCTTGCTCTTTTCTTCAATGCTAAAGTGTCTCCAAACAATGAAAATATGTTGCAAGACTGAGGGTTTAACTAACGCCATGAAATCTGTAACTGCTTCTGCACTAATGAGACTAACAGGTTTCACCATACCTTGACCCCTGCTGCTTTTTATTTTGCTCTACTAGGAAAGCCTGGGATTGCTCATAGAGACTTGAAATCCAAGAACATTTTGGTGAAGAAGAATGGCACGTGTGCCATCGCTGACCTTGGTCTGGCTGTCCGGCACGATTCTGTTACCGATACAATTGATATTGCACCAAATCAAAGGGTTGGAACCAAACGGTAGGGAGAATGGTGTTCTTGGTCAGGGTTTGAAGGCATCGGTGTGTGACTAGCAAACGCTCCTGGGGGAGCGCTGCTGAAATTTCCTGTCTTGAGCACTTCAGTGTCATGGTGAATGTCAGAATCGTGCCTTGAGTTGGTGTAGAAGGGACACGAGTACCATCATCTCAGGGTCCCATCAAACCGAGAGGTGCAGACCAGCTACACAGACTCTGTGTCATGGTATTTCACAACAAGCTTGGCATCCTCAAAGCCTTTGGGGGCTTGTTGTCTGGAGCTTGATGTACTTTTGGACATTTTTGCCATTTTTTTCATTATTTTAAGAGTTATTTTGTTTACTTTATTAGACCATTGGGCCCAGGTCTGTTCTGATTAAGGCTGTACAGTACCAAGTTTTGCCTGCTAAGAAGAGCTGTGTGGGAAAGCTTGCCGTTTGTTGTTTTCCAGAGAATCCCCTCTCAAAAATAACATGGTGTTCCCTTTTTTGTTCTGCAGATATATGGCCCCCGAAGTCTTGGATGAAACCATCAACATGAAGCATTTTGATTCATTCAAATGTGCGGATATTTATGCCTTGGGCTTGGTCTACTGGGAGATCGCTCGAAGGTGCAACGCCGGAGGTAATATTCCCACTGTGTGCCTGTGCTATTAGTGTCCAGTTTTCCCCATCTTTGGTGTTCTGTGGGGAAAATGCTGCGATAGGTGGCTGAAATTCCTGGAGATATCTTCAGGAAGCTCTGTTTCGGTAAGTAACTTTCTTGCCCTGCTCTGGTACCGGCTCGGTGTCTTGGCACATCCAGCTACAAGCCCGCAGCTCTGGTGTAGGTGTGACGGCCCTGCCACCTTCTGCTCAGTCGTGACCCTTCCTCGGGGACGGGAGGTGTTTGTCGCAGCGCGCTGACTTCGCTCCAGTTTGGGCAGCTGCTTTCCATTTCCCTGAACTTTCTTTTTTTTTCTTGCCAACTCAAATCCCCGATTCTTCATTCTCTTCTAAACAATTGCAAAGTGTTGACGCATCTCAGCAGTGAGTCATGGAGCCCAAACCAGCATCAGTCTGCCTTCAGCGAGTGTTCCGGTGGTGATCCATTCTTCAGGAATTCCATTTCCCTTTTCTCTCCCTTAGGTATCCATGAGGAATATCAGCTTCCATACTATGACCTGGTACCCTCTGATCCTTCTATCGAGGAGATGCGGAAGGTTGTATGCGATCAGAAATTACGGCCCAACATCCCCAACTGGTGGCAAAGCTACGAGGTAAGATCCGTTTTCATCTTCACAGCCCCTGCCCGGTAGGCAGGTCAAGAGCAAGTCCTGCAGCGGACTTCCAGTCCTAGGAAGTGCCGTGGGCTTGTATCAGCGTCCGCTGCAGCCAGGCAGCAGCTTGGCTGGCAGGCTTGGATTTTGAGGAGAGAATTGCAAGAAGTTTACTGCCCTCTTTCCCCCGTGTTGTCCCTTAGAAAGCTGTTCTTGTAAGTGGCAGTGGCCTCCTGTCGCGCTCCCCGGGAGCCTACACAAATTACACAGGCAGGGCTGGTTTGCTAAAGCACCTGAAGATGCAAATCCCAGCACAAGCTGCCAGCACCACCCCAGATACACAGTCACCTCCGATCCCTGGAGCAGCTCCAGAGACGCTCACTGGGCTCCGGGAGGAATAGGACTGACGTCTGCCCTTGTGTTTCCCACCTAGGCGCTGCGGGTGATGGGGAAGATGATGCGGGAATGCTGGTACGCCAACGGAGCGGCTCGGCTCACGGCCCTCCGCATTAAGAAAACCCTCTCGCAGCTCAGTGTCCAGGAAGATGTGAAAATCTAGTCCCCGAGCCGCAGCGAGGGGGGAAGGTGCACGAAAGCTGCCGTGCTAGAGTAGACGTGTGATGGAGGCCTACCTCGTGTTTCTACCCGATCTACTGCTACCGACCAGGCGGCGTGACCCGCAGGCTGCTAGGCGGGAGGAGGAAGCCTCTCGAGCCGCTCTCTCCCCTCCTTGGGTATGAAACAATCCCAAACCTTTTTTTGATCACCTCCTGACAGCACGAAGACTTGAGAGGGACTCGCCTTGAGGGATCTCAGCCATGATCGTAACTCTCGTTTCTTTAACGGAAATCCCTGTAGAGCTCCGTGCGTGGGGGGCACCCGTCGGCGGGTGCTTGCGGCCTGGGTGCTAAGGTGCTGGGAGTGGGAAGGGAAAGGGAAGGTTTTCTTGCCGTACTCTGTGTCTTTTCCAGGGACTGGCATATTAATGCAGAAAAAGCATTGAAAAAAAACCACAAATGGTGCTCCCTTCTGAGAGGCTGAGCCTGGACAGCTTATCAGCTCCACGGAACCATTTCCCTCCTTTTTCTTAAGCTTGAAAAATCCTCAGACGAAAAAATCTGGCTGGCTGTCAGTGTGCGCAGTGGTGTGTGCATGCGCGAGCGGCGCGTCCCCCGCGCCCGCTCCTGTCCCCGGCGGCACGCCGCGGCTGCCGCGGGGCCGCTCCTCTCCGTCCGCGCTTCCCGTGCATGTGCCGAGCTCGAGTGTCCTCGTTTTGAGCTGTGCTGGTGCTCTCCTCGGTGGCTCGTGAGCGTCGCCTCGCTTGGAAGCAGATCCTTAGCTCTCCTCCGGGTGCCTTGGGCCCCAGCGCCGGCTGCGGGGGCATCCCGGCGGGTTCCTCACTGCCACCCCCTCCTTTTTTTTTTTTTCTTTATTAAAAAAAAAGTCTGAATTGGCTTCACTCCTGCAATCCAGATTTTTCTCTGGAGCCCCTGGGTCTGTCGTTGCCAGGCGCGGCACGGCAGGGAGAGCGGGCGCTGGGAGCAGGCGGCGGGAGCGCCCCCGAGCCCCCCGTCCCCATCGCGGGCGGCCCCGCCAGCCGCCTGGGAAAGAAGCCTCCCCCTTTTTAATATACATATATAAATATCTCATAATCTGGAAGTGGCTATGTATAACTCGTGGGATGGGGGGAAACTTGCATGAATTTTATTTTAATTAATAACCAATCAGGGTGAATAGAGTTGGTTTGACTGTTGTCTGCAGCTGGGCTTAGCACGGAGCTGAGGACGGAACGTGTAGCGCCGAGGGCAGCTCCGGGGCAGTCCTGGACGTAGCGGTTGCTTGTCGGCTGGCTTGGTGTCCATGGTGTTTAATCTGAAGCCATAACTTTTAACTGGAGTGGTTTTTGATTATTTTTTTATTTTATGGGAGGGTCTGAATTTTAACTTTTTTTAATATTGTTAATTCTTTATAAGAGAAGAAAAACAATCTATAGTTATTACCTCTCAACCTGTTTGTTTGTAAAGAAATTACTGCAAAAAAAAGAAAAAAAAGAAAAAAAAAAAAAAAAAAAAAAAAAAAAAAAAAAAAAAAAAAAAAAAAAAAAAAAAAAAAAAAAAAAAAAACAACCAAATGCACACAGCTCGATTTACACTGGAACTGTTTCTACTCAGACCTTGAGCCTGCTCTGTAAGGTGAAGTTTCATCTCTGCTCCGACCACCGGGGTCAACTTTTTCCCCCTTACTTTCCTCTTTTTAAACACTCTGTTCTCGCTGTCTGTGTATCCGTGTGTCTGTCCTCTCCCAGACCCCCTCTCTCGTCTGTGATTTTTATCTGTGTCAAGTGCGCGGTGTTTTTTGCATCCTCTTTGGAGCCCTTTTCTTGCATCGTGCCGCGGGCCATGGCCGCTTGGTGAATGTGCCGCTTCCCTTTGCCCTTCCCGCCGCCCCCTTGCTCGGCCAGGGCTTCCCGCGTGGCTCCTGTGTCCCTTCCCAGCCCCTCCGCATTCGAGATCCGCGGGAAGCCCTCGGCACACATAGGTATGAGGGCCGCGAGCGTCGCGGCTTCCCCGGCACAGCTGCCGTCGCCCCTTCCCGGTGCCAGCTGCTTCTCCCGGATGCCAATCCCGGCTCCGAACCCTGCGCAGTTCCCGGGCCCGCTCCTCTGTAGCCACCCATGCAGCTGCCTCCCGCTCTACCCAGCGCCGCGGCGGCCCCGCAGGAGCCAGCGCGGGACGGAGCGGGATTCCCGCTGGGAACGCTGCCCATGTAGCATTTCGAGCACTTTTCGCGCCCGGGGAGCCGCAGCCGGTGCAGAGCTGGAGCCACATCCCTGCCCAGCTCCCAAGCCCATCCTGGCTCCGAGGCGGCCGCAGCTCCGGGTCCGACACCGTCCGGGCAAGATGGAGCGGCGCCGGGTCCGCAGGGGCGCGGGAGGCTCTGGCTCGTGGGGTCCCGCGGGACCCCCGGCTTCAGAGCAGATCTCTTGGTACGGAACCTGCCCCTCCTCCTCGTTTGGTTTTTGTACATTTTGTTAGAGATGGACTGTAAAATAGCCACTTAGACACTTTACCTCTTCAGTATGCAACTGTAAATACGGTGTAATATAGGAAATCTTTTGTTTAATATAAAACGAGGCTGTCAATTTCTGCTGTACATTATTAAAAGTTGGTTTTATTCACGTGCGCTGCCCCTGTCTCTTGTTTGGCGCCATCCTGTGCCTGGGAATGTGTCCTGGGTGCTGCCTGGATCTTGGACCTTGGGATTAACCCCCCCTCGCCCCCCAGCAGCAGCACGAGCAGCTGTTAGTGCCCAGAGGGGCCCAGAGCCACTTGGGGACGGCTCTCCCCACCCCCAAATCCTCTTTGCTCCCAGGGCGCCGCTTTGCTGCTAATTCTCCCTAATTGGAGCCCCCCGGGGCAGAGCAGCTTGTGGAGGGACCAAGGGGGGGAAATGCAGCGGCCCTGGGGGCTCAGACAGGGAATTAGCCCGTGGACGGGGGGGCGGGGGCTGCCATCTGCCCTCCCTGTGCCGCCTCTGAGCTTCCCGAGCCCTTCCCGGGCGCCCGGCACCTTCCCGAGGGTCCCGCGCCCCGTCCTGGGAGCGCCAGGTGAGTGAGGGGGGCAAACGGGGCTTGCAAAGCAAACGTGGGGCTCCTTCCCGGCCTCTTCCTGCCCTTTCCCCGGGGCCGGGGCCGCCGCGCTGGGCCCTGCTGCCCCCAGCGCTCTGCGGGC
>VZSV01000368.1:325884-341411 GCA_013398735.1 Nothocercus julius | reverse complement strand
CCATAGGACCAGAGGAAATGGCCTCAAGTTGTGCCGAGGGAGGTTCAGATTCGACATTAGTGCAAATGCGTACATGGAATGAGTGGTGAAACATTGGAAGCGTCTGCCCAGGGAAGCGGTGGAGTCACTGTCTCTGGCAGTGTTCAATAAATGTGTGGATGAGGCGCTTAGGGCCATGGTTTAGCAGGATGGTGTAGAAGGCTTTACGGTTGGACTTGATGATCTTGATCCCTGCGCTGCACAAGGCCCCAGCGTGTTCCCACGGTGTCTGCTGGGCACAGAGCCGAGCGACGGGAGCAGAGCCACGTGTCCCTCGTCTCCCTGGTGGCCCCGCGCACTGATCTACAGGTAGGGTATACAGGGAGGAAATCAGAAAGGCAAAAGCTTGGATAGAACTCAGTCTGGCCACCGCCATAAAAGACAACAAAAAATGCTTCTACATATACATTAACAAGAAGAGCAGCCAAGGAGAATCTCCATCCTTTATTGGATGTGACAGGGAACATTGTTACCAAGGATGAGGATAAGGTTGAGGTACTTAATGCCTACTTTATCTCAGTCTGTAATACTCAGGTCAGTTATCCTCAAGGTACTCAACTCCCAGAGATGGAAGACACCTATCGAGTGTAAAATAAACCCCCCCATAATCCAGAAGAAAACAGTCAGTGACCTGTTACTCAACCTAGACATCCAAAACTCTATGGGGCCAGATGGAATCCACGTGGGGTTTCTGAGGGAGCTGATTGAAGTGCTTGCCAAGCTGCAGTCCCATCATTTATCAGCGGTCCTGCTCAAGAGGGGAAGTTGCAGGTGACTGTAGACTGGCCAATGTGATACCCATTACAAGAGGGGTTGGATGGAAGATCCGGGGAACTACAGGCCTGTCAGCCTGATCTCGGTATCAGGGAATGTTATGGAGCAGATGAGCTTGATGATCACCTCCAATCCTGCATTCAGTTTTGGACCCCACACTACAAGAAGGACATGGAGGCTCAGGAGTGTGTCCAAAGGAGGGCAGCGAAGCTGGTGAAGGGTCTGGAGCACAAAGCTTATGAGGAGCAGCTGAGGGAGCTGGGTTATTTAGTGTGGAGAAGAGGAGGCTCAGGGGAGGCCTTATTGCTCTGTACAACTACCTGGAAGCAGGTTGTAGTGAGGTGGGGGATCAATCTCTTCTCCAGAATAACTATGACTAGGACAAGAGGAAAGGGCCTCAAGTTGCTCCAGGGGAGGTTCGGCTTAGACATTAGAAAGAATTTCTACACGGGCCTTCATGCAGCCCCCTGGGGCCTCCATGCTCATGGGGCTGGGGGCGCTGCACAAAGGTCCATAAGGCCCCCCCGGCCCCATATGCATAGAGTCTGGAACAGGCTGCCCAGGAAAGTCGTGGAGTCACTGTCCCTGTCAGTGTTCAAGAAATGTGTAGATGAGGCAATTAGCGGCATGGTTTAGCAGGCCTGGTGTTGAAAGGTTTACACTTGGACTCGATGAACCTGAAGGTCTGTTCCAACCATGATTCTGTGATTCTAAGTTTACAAGATTATCACTGTGAACAGCAACAGGTGGGGCTTTTTGAAAATTTCAGCAAAAGGCTTGTTTTTATTTTTGTGAGAAATATGAAAATGTGAAATTATTGAGATTTAATATATTTTTGTGGAAAATGATGTAGATATGGAAAAAAATAAAATGACAACTTAAAATTACTTCAAATATTAATTTTAAACTCAGTGAAATTTTAATGCTGGCAGTGCTGAGACCCCCTGTGCTTTAAGAATCTGCCTCACATTCTGTCTTTCTTTAATCCCTCTCTTTCTTGGCATTATAATTTTTAGAAATATTTTATAGAGTGATGGGTTTCTGTTTTGCAGAATATCTAATAAATTGCTTATCAGAGCTTTAATTGAAAAATGAGGGTTCCTTCACTATTCCACCCAATTTGGGCAAAAGACCTCTTCAAGGACATCGCAAACTTCAATACTGTAAAACTTTGCTCCATGAATGGGCTATGCAGTCTGGAGTCCTAAGAAGGAAAAACTGATGTCCTGTCTTATGCCTCTTCCCCTGTCCAACAGGCAGGTCCTCTTGCAACCCACCACCTCTTTAGTTCTTTGCAAGTTATTTCTTCCTTTGATGTGATCCATCAGCTCCCACACTCTTTTGCAGACCAGACTTCATTTCATTGCATTGACTTCTTCAGCTTTTGATTTTGGACTAATGGGGACAAATTATTGTTCCCTTTGCAGGGACACTGTCAGCCAGGTGGTAATTACTGTCATTTGTACTAATAAACTGTGATGCTGAGACATACTTGCTTTTACTGGTAGGTATTTCTCAAAAACAGTCCCAGCCATTTCTTAATTGCAGAAGAGAGCTAGTGTTCCCAGAGGCCCTGACACAGGCTCTAAGAGTTTGTATTCAGTGCTAGTGGGTGGCAGAGGCTCAGCACATTCCAGGGTCAGGTCTTTACTTTAGCACACACTTCAGTTAATTGTGTCATATTAATAATGATACGGAGAGAAGAGAGAATAAATTTAAGAGCGGAAATCTAACCACAGGATTGCCCCTACTGGTTAAAACCCCACACAGCAAGGTCCAAAGCTGGATCTGCTTTCCTTTTGGGTTCATGAATCTCATTCACAGATGGAGGGGTGTTGGAGCAATATGTGTGGAGAGGGGTTAACCTGTCCCTCATGGTTATCCCATAGCTGTTAAGGATGCTGTGTTGGGTGCAGATTTGTGTGTCTGCCGGCCAAATGCATTAAAAGTAGGCATTCAGGTTTGGACTACTATTTCTCTCATCATGGTAAATATCATGCCCCATGATATGTTTTCCAGCACCTGGAGGTGGTTTTATCAGAGAGGAGGTTCTGAAGCTCTGCAGAAACTATTAGGGCTCTAGTGTCCTCTTAGAGCACCCAACTCCACTGCTGAATGTCACAGGGAAGACCTTTTTTAGCTCCAGATCTTGAAGAATTATGGTTGGCTCGACAGATAGGTTGGACTGGAGCTATTATGCAAAAGAGAGGGTCCAAAGGCACAGTCAGGGAACAAGAAAGAACCTCTGAAGTGCTGTCCTGAGACTCACAGAATCGTCACCATAGCCCTGGCAATATGTCAGGAGCAGTATCTGCTGCTCAGTCACCTCATTCTTAGTGACTTCAGCTAAAGCTCAGCACCTGGCTCTCCTAAAGGACCTGGTCTTGCAGTACTCAGCAGAGGAATATTTCTAGAAACTTGGCTGATGTGACTCCTTCAATGAAATGGAAACCAAGTGAAAAATATCACCTAGGTCTTGCACAGTAACTTCCGCTGACTTTTTTTGATACTCCTTCTTTAAAAATAAAATGTTCTTCAAGGCATATAAACAGCTGCCCACTTTAAGCTTACTGAATCCTACCTCTCATATTCCTAGGACTAATCACTGAGTTTACAAATAGTTGATACCTGTTCAAAAACAGAAGCAGTTTAGCTATTCTTGATCATTATTTAGAATCAATTCTTCAACTTCTTCACTGTCCGCACCACAGTACCCATTGCAGGAAAGAAGCATTCTAGAAATGTGCATTCTGAGAAGCAACACTGCACAAGGACTTGAAGCTATTTAGAAAACCTGAAGAGGCAAACCCAATCATAGGCTCTAAGTCCCTACAGAGCAAAAAGATCTTGTTAGCAGGAGGCTTTCAAACTTGCTGACAAAGAAAAGATACGGTCACTAAAATTTGGAAGCAGAAAAATAGGAATAGATGCTACCTGGCAATTGGCAGGAAGATCAGATTAAGAAGTGATAAGTTTATTCTTGTTTGTCTGGAGCCTTGATAACAAAAGTCAGAGTCTACATGAGATTTGTGTTCTCTATCCTCATCATACATTGGAGCCATGGAGTTGATTTGCTGACTGAGCCAAGTTTGCAGTATGTAATTACTGCACCCCCTTGAGGCTTGAGCATCCAAAACATCTTCTGCAGGTTATTCATGAATGTCTGTGCTTCTAGCCCAGGGGCAGGGCTCAATAGATAGGGCAACCTCATCTTTCTCTGGAAGTGCCTCTGTCAGAAACTCTTCTTGCTCATCCCCTAGATGTGTTGGTACACTGTATAGACTCTAGTGGCTCATAAACCAATTTTGACCTGAGCATCTCCAGAGCAACACTTGGAAATGGGATCCTCCAGATCCCGTAGGCCAGAGATGTCTAAACTGGACTGCTCCAATTTGTCCATAGGGAACAAGGTAGACAGGACCTGTATATCTTTCCTGCACACTCTGATGCTGCAAGCCAGAGCTGAGATTTAACATTTGCCCCTCCTTTCCCCTGCATTTTCTCCTTTGCAAATCTGGTGACTAACTGCAGAGCTCCAGGAACGCTCCCCACTGCCGTACAACCAGCACTAATGTACTGCAGGCTGGTAGGAGAACTCTCCGTCTCGGAGAGCTCATAGGCTAGACCTGAACTTGAATTACAGCCACCTTGGATCTTTTAAATATTTCCCAAATAGCAGAATGTGCTGGGGATTGCTAGATCAAAATAAATGGTCCCAGTCTGATAGATCCCCTCTCCAGCAATTGGACCTGAAAGAAGGAGGAGCATTTGCACGGGAGGCAGACTTACCACTGCCTTATCAGTGATGGAAGGGACTCTGGCTGCAATCTGTCACACTGTGCTAGACGCTAGGCAATTTCAAACTGCCTATGGCAAGCTCCAACTGCTCTGTGGCACTCTGCTAGGCCTGTGTAGTCATTTCTGCACTGGGCACAAGGTGGTGTGCCCATCCATGCAGCTTTGGTCAATGTGTGCAGGCAATTTATGCAAACTTGTACACACAAAGTTGTATGCAAGACTATGTGATGGAAAGCTCAGAGCAGCAAACATGAATGATCCTCCCTTGTCCACCACTTTCTTGGGGCCTGGACCAGGGCAAAGCTAGCGGGAAACAGAGGTAATTTGGTGGTGTTTTTCTTTGTTCTCCAGAATTACAAGCAGTCATGCAGGCAGTGCAAAATGAGGCTACTAGAAAACAAAGATTCTGCAGCTGCTGCATGATGGAGTTGAAATTTTCATTAGTCATCTTTATTTCTTCCCTGTACTTTGAGGCAGTTTTAAAGCTTTGTATGGAGGCCAAGCCTGCAAGTTCCAGAAAGATGCATTCCCATTACTCATAAATAATACTTATCTGAAGAGACCAAACAAATGTAACCCTAGTGTCTCTAGTTCTCAGCTAAGCCATCTTCCCTAACTCATCTTTATGTTACTTCTTCTTAACTGAATCATTTAGCATTTTACAGGGCTCACCTATCATCTATCCTGCTGCGTCAATCTATATTCTCTTGGCAATTGCAAGACCTCAATCAGACACAACATGTTGCAGACAGCAGAAGGGTTCCTTGAACCCAAAGACCATTTGTACATGAAAATTATGTACTGAAGGGGACTTCTTCCCTTCGTGACTTCTTCCATTCAGTCTCAGTGTTACTCTGCCCTTTGAACTTTGAAAAATCATCTCCTTCATGTGTATCTTCTTTTGCTTGTTTGGTTGTTGTTTCTTGCTAGAAGTTGAAGGTAAATAATAATCCTGTGTAGCATGGGTCAAGGGTGGAGGGAGGAATGTATTCTGAACACCAGTTCTCAAACTCAGAAACACACCAGTGTTTCTGGGAATATTAATTCGGGCTGTGCCACTGTGCGTGACCTGAATGTGTAGGCTGGGCCACATCTCACTGAAAGTCCGAGAAATCTGGAGTACTGAAAGCTAGAACAAGAAAAGGGGATGTGGGTTCAAAGAGACTTGCAATGTGAACGAGACCATTCAGGAGGGAACTGCACCTGACCATGCTAAAGAAGAGGAAAGATTGGTCCTGGGCAGGGAATGTACAATGAGGAACAATTCCTGGGAATGGTTCCATACTAAACGTGGGCTGGTACATCAAGAAAAACACATCATCTAGGAAGGTTGATGTTCTTCCCCGTTTTACACATTGACTTTTCCAGCCTCAGACCTTCTCTCTCAGACTTTATATTTGCATTTTCTTTCTTAGTGGCTTTATTCTTCTTATTTTCCTCCTGATCTGCTAAGCGAAGTCTGTTAGTCTGAAAATCCCTTTTGTCTTCCTATCACGGAAAATACATTTCCCTCCATTACACTTGAACAGGTATGACCCCTCAGATGTAAATTCCCACTGTCTCTGCTGCCCCACTTCCTCTTCAGGGATCCCTGTGTAAGCTTTAAACTTCAGTAACCAGCCCCTGCTCCTGTTCCACATGGCCTGTTTTTCCGGCAGTATAATTCACAGTTTCATATGCATTAAGTACCAGTTGGGCAGCTTGTCTTGTTAGTAGGCTTATGGCTGTTGTAACACTAGAATTCATAGTTTTGATAAATTTACTATCTAAAATAATAACAGAAAAATATTCTTGAACCTTTTTTTTTTCTTTCCCAGGGTTATATAATAAATTGAGAGTTTTGCCCAGTATTTTGACACTGGGAGAGATCCCTTAAGGAGACAGGTGGATAGAGCTGAGATAACTGTATCCTAGCATAGGGGCCAAAGTCCAACTTGCCACAAACGTGGTGCGGCCAGCAGTGGATGCTCAGGGCATGCACAGACGATGTACCTGACGTACCCTTCCAGCTTCTTGGAAGCAGAGTTAAGAAACAGTACCAGTGGCATCTCAGAGGAAAACAGGGCAGCACCATCTACCATAAAGACTGAAAGATGCATGATGCAGAAGAGGAGAAGGAGGCAGAGGATAAAATGGTTTCTTTTCATTCCAAATTCAATTACAAACTTGTTTCTGTGAATAACACAGAGCCAGTTCTTGCTGTGCATGAGATAGTTCCTGCTCCCTGGAGCCTGATCTCATGGCAGGACTGTATGGCAACATGAGCACCAGCCATACAATGTGATGCATGGGGCAGCTCTTATCTCCCAAATTCAGTAGACCACCAGAGCTGCCTGTGTTAGATGCACCTTGAGGGATGAGATATTTAAGGACAGGGGAAGTCTGAGTGAAAACCACTGGTATAGTTAGTACTCTTAGATGAAACATTGCCTCAGCCTGGTAATAGCCAAACCTTTCTTGAGGGCTAGGCATTCAAGGCAAATCCCACTCCTGTCAGTAGTGTCACTTCCAAGCTGCCCTGATGTGCTCAGGACACGGATCACACGCTTTAGTGGGCAATTACCAGCTGCCGCGTGCGGGATCACATGCCTTGCACACATATTGCCGTGTGACACATCCTCTGCTTGATTTAGGAACAAATCAATATTCATTGGGCTGGCTGGGTTGTTATTTTTCCACTGCTCCACTAATATAGCAACCGATTGGTTGTGTGTCTCTTTTTCTAATGTAGGCAGGCATCACGATCAGTTAAAATATGCATGTTGGAGAAATAGCCTTCACCTTATGTCTCCCAAGAGCACTAGAATCAATTTAGCCACACTGCCCTTATCTGCATCTTGGAGCTGTGGTCTGTTTTCAGGACATTCAGTACGCCTGCATCTCTGCAGCAACTGTGAGGACTGATCCACCTCACCTAAATCCCACTGCTTGTTTAATATATGTAGAAGATAAACAGATCTTAAAGGCAATATAGGAATTACTAACTTATAACCTGGAAAAATATCCTGAAGAGAGTGAAATGTCAGCTTAGAACTGGCATTGTACTCCTTTCCTCAGACTCCTCGGACAAGCCACTTCCTTGCTGGATTTAGCAATGGTTCAGTGAAGGCCATATGGCTTTCTCTTCTTAGAGAAAGGGTCTGTTGCAGCAGAGCAATAGTAGTTACCCTGTGTGACCTTGGCTTGCATATGGAAGAAAGGGATCTTTTGCAAAACTGCTGATATCAAAAACAAACAAACAAACAAAAAAAACTTACAGCTCTGTATGGCAGGAAATTGGGCACGGAACAAGTTCAGCAAGCCTGTATTTGTATCTACTCACAGCTTATACACAGAAGAAGAAAATAAACATCTCTTTCTGAGATTTTTTTGGAAAGGAATTTCCTGATGTTATGGGAGCATAATAAAGTTATGACTGCTTTCACTATCAGCGTTGTCATAAATAGTGTTCTGAGCTTAAATGCATTCTGAGATAGAGGGGGATTCTTAGAACTTCAAAGCCAGTTAGAATCATCTATCAAGTACAATTTAGGTTGTTTCTTTTCCTTCTATCTTCCTGCCTTGCTTCCTTCCTGCCTTCCTTTCTTCCTTTCTTTTTTTTTTTTTCTTGAAGTATACCTATCCAGCACTGCTACAGTGTCTGGAGAGAGATGCTTGAGAATTGCTACTTCTTTCCGTGAAAGCTTTTAATAAAGACAATTAAAGAGTTTAGATTTGCCAAACGCTTTTCCAAAACCTCTGGGTCTTTGTTGAAAAACTAGAAATCTCTCTAAAATAAATAAACAAACATCATGGAAATTAAACGGAAATCCTGAGAAACATCATTGAAATTGGAGACTTCTGAAGAAGAAATTTCTATTCTTGTGAAAATCTTCAATGAATATTTACCCTAAAGGAAAATTTCTGTCTCAGCTGATGAATTTATTCTCCATGGGCTGCTATGTGAGAACTTCTATCACAGCAGAGAGCACAAAGGTTTCTGCTTGAGAAGGAGCTGGTTGCTCCTCCTGCACCTGAGCCCTGCTCATTACAAGGGTCAAGCCCTTTGCAAAACCAATTGGCCTTGCAGGAAGGCCTGGAAGTCTCCAATTCAAACACAAGGTTGGTCGGAAGGATTGTCATCAGCATCTTGCACAAACCACTGATTTTCACAGTTTTCTCAAGCTCCCTGAAAACTTTTGTTATATTCAAGATACAACTTGGTTTATAAGCACTATCTTGGACTGCTAAGTACTCCCTCCATCAGACTTGCTGTTCATTTTTTGAGGATAAACCCAGTTGACTCTACCTGTTGGTCTCAGGGACCTGCTACCTACAATCTCTGCTGCAGTGGAAGACTGCAGAGGAAGGGAATTTTTATGGGAATTTTCATCATAGCCTTGTGAAATCATCTGTGCAGACATGTCTGCTCAGACCAGAGCTAATTATGTAAAAAATGGTAGTCAGAACAGAGCTACAGCTGCATCCTTAAGTTCTCAGAAAAGATTTACCCAATTGGAGATTTTTTCACTAACAACTGCTTCTTGCCTGATTATAGAAATGGAGTGGGCGACAAGAGATACCATCCACAGGCAGGAGAGTTGAGAAATCTTCTGAAAAATGAAAAAAAAAATCAACCCAGTAAGCCTAAAAAGTTTCAGACATGTCATTTGCTTATCTCCCTGCAGGCACACTGCCTATGCAATGCCAAAGCACTGCATAGTAAGAGCAAGCTGGGGTGAAATCATAGCCTTTCTGAAATATAAAGGCACTTTACCATGAAATTCTTCAGGGTCAGGAATTTAACCAGAGTCTAAAAGGAGTACCAGTAATATAACATGTAGTTCTGCTGAATTAGCATATGGCATATGAGGAGAAATTTGGTAGATTTTGCTATTGGAACTTTTGGAGGAACCAGTTTTGGTTTCACTGATGGGGAAGAAATGAGCAAAAAGCTCACAAATAGTATTTTGGGGAAATAATTTATGTTGTCTCCTCATTATTCTATAAATCCTTTTATTTGGTATTGTTTCTTATGATCTTGCCATAAAGCCCAATCCCACATGATGAAGTTCCAGTGAACTTTTGGAGGGACTGACTTTTGATCTGACAATGTTCAATGTTTTGATGATTTCCAAGAAGATATTGAATCACTGCAGGTTAAGCTGGCATATGACACATTCAGTGGAGTAGTAAATGTCAGTGTGGATGGAGAAATGCTGCACGTGCTGCACATTTCCACGTAGACTATTTGTAAGCAAACACTAAGTGCATAATACAATGCAATAAAAGCTCTTAGATCACTATAGTTCACTAAACTATAAGGGAACAAAGGAACTATTGGTTGAAAAAAACCCAAAATCCCAAGATGTAATGGGAGACTTTAGTTACATACATGTAAGCAGGTTAAATATTAGAAAAAGATAATATATAGAAACTGGTTTTTTAGACACTGTAAATGACAGCTTCTTGCAGCAAATCCCATCAGAAAAGAATAAATACTTTATTTATTTCTGAGTATTAAAAAGATATTGCTTGAGATACAATTCTGAAAGAAAGATGCAGGTGAAAAGCTCCCTTAATAAAATCTAACTTTAAAAAAAGTTATGAAGAAGAAATGATATAAAAATGAGAAACATGTTAAAAGAAAATAAAACAAGCAGCAAAAAAGGGTAAAATGTGTTTGGGTGGCATAAATTAATTTAGAGAATTATCATCAGAAGCATGTAGTAAGGTGATACTATCCACTGCAAAAGATATGAACAGTCCTAAACTAGGGAAGGACAGTTAAACAGGACAAATGAAAAATGAAACAGTTAGTTAAACATGAATTCTTTAGAAAGCATTATCAGGTTCTGAGAGACTACCTACTGAAAGAATAAAGCTTGAAATAAAAGTTTTTTGAAACACATTAGGAGTCCTACCAGAAAATTGCTGGATGATGGAGTTATAAAGGGAGATCTCCAGGAAGTTAAGGATCTCAGAAGAAATGAAAGGTTATCTCTTTACTTTGTTGCTTATTACTGAGAGCTTAGGGAAGTCCTACTTTACAGATGGTGAGTCTGACCAACTGTCAGAACTGAAGAATGAGATTTTAGAAAAAAAAAGATAAAATGAACAGTAGGAAGTGAGCAGAAACAGATGGCATTCACCCAAGAGGTTTGAAAGACTTCAGATCTGAAATTACTGAACTACTCATTGTGTTATGCAAACTATTACTTAAATCAATCCCAATATTATAGCAATGAAACACAAGAAGTGAGAAACTAACTTTTAAATGAATGTCTGAAAAATCTAGAGAAATACAATCCTGAATACTGACTAGAAAAAACAATAAAACTAGACAAAAACAACAAAGTAGAACTATATGGAAGGCTTATTTCAATGCAATGCATGAGAGTTCTCTAAAAGAGATAATAAGCGCACAGATGATAAATCCAGCCAATGTATTTGTCTTTCTAGACTTCCAGAAAGGGCCTTTCACTAACAAGTCTTAAAGAAACCAACATATCTTGCAAAATGGAATAAAGTCTGCTTGTGGTTTAGTGAATAGTTGGAACAAAAAGCAGAAATAAACAACTTCGCCAACGCAAAATACTAGTAGAGTTTCTCAAGGATCTGGCCTTGGTCCTGTGCCTTGTGATGTTTTTGGTAAGGTAAAGGAATGAGTTATAAGGTTCACTTAATATGCTGAATCTACAACAGCAACTAACCTTAAGGACAGTCAGATCTAAGGCTGCCTATGAAAAGCTGAAGGAGAATCACAATTCTGAAGGGGTAGATGATAAAATAACAGAAAGATTAATTAAATATATTAAATAGATTTTGGTGGTGGGCAGAGTTCCATGAAAATATCTGTTCAGTGCTCAGCAGTGCCAAAACCAGCAAATAAAATTCTGGAGTTATTAGAAAAGGAATAGAGGAAGCAACAGGGAATCATGTAATGCCACTGTGTAAAGCATTACACAATTTTGAATACTGTGCACTTGTTCTTCCCTCATCCCAAAGAAGATTCAGCAGAAGTGGAAGAGACTAAGAGAGTGGCAAGAAGCTTGTTCACAGGTGTGACAGACTCTGTGTGGGAGAGCTCAGACTCTTGGAAGGTGGCTAGTTTCCATCATCATTGTCTCTGGTTTTCTGTTGATGTCTGATGGGTTAAAAAGTTTATAGAAAAGTTCCTGTTTGAGATATTTGGCTGGGAGTCGAATAGGAATATGTGTGCATAATCTTTGCTTCAAGAAGTCTCTAGACAGCAGTCCGCTAAAATCTCAAAGTAGAGGAAGTATTAGCCTATGTTGGCTTGCAGAAAAGCAGAGCAGAGAGACGATCATAACAGCTTCTCCTGGTCAATTATCTACATATTTATTAGCTTTTGCTCAAGACTTCCAGATCTTTGTGCCAATTTGTAGGCTATTCACCATCACTAATTCTTTATCATTGGAAATGTGGATATTGTTGATTCTTTTTACTTTTATCTAACGTCACTTTTGTGATTTTGACCCATTTAGGCCCTTTTGAAACAAAGCTTGCTGTCCTCAAAGCTGGATTCTCCTTTATATTGACTCAGAAAGATCTGATTTGCAGACATTCCTGCCATCTAATAATCTCCATGGGCTAGATTCTCAGTCAACAGCCTTGTAGTTGAAATTGTTGTTGTTTCTGCTGAAGTTAGTCTGTAAGGAAGTCATTTTAGGGCACAGCAAGGCATAAAAGAATCCATCCAAACTCCCTTCCTTTTATGAAGGAAAATAACTAGAAGCTGGATAAACAATTCATATTGTTCCTCATTAGTTCACACTAATCAGTAGAGTGTCTCAAATAAGCATTTAATTAAGAATTAATGTGGTGGCTGTTATAAAATGAAATATTAATTGGAAAAGGAAAGTTTCAGGTTTGTTTAGGTGAAAGAAATCTGCTCGCCTCATGCTTAACTTGATTACACAAGTGCTTCCCAGTTCTTGAATTGTTTAATGTATACAAGTCATAAGGATCTGACATTTAACAAGGGAACTCTGGCAAATTAATTCAATTCAGTGCTAAAATTGCATCTTGACATTTGGTAGTCGGTATGCTAACCAGTACCTCTTCATCAGAACTGCGTGTTTTGGTATGTGCTAATTAACTACCCTGTTATCCCATTTCAGAAAGGATTAAGAAACAACTGGGACTTAATGTATTAGTGATAAGTGGTCTGATGTCAGCTGCAAGACATGGGCTTGATTCCAAGCAGAGGGCAGGAATGATATAAGGTATCTCTGCTGTCAACAGGGACGCTTAAATGTCTCTCTGATATTTCCCCAGTTGTGACTTAAAAGACCCACCGGCACTTCAGCGTGAGGGGCAGAATGGAGTTTGCCAGGTAGGTGCAGAGCTCTGTGCAGTTAATAAATACATGGTTCTCCCCTTCCTAGCTTCTATGTTACCAAAGGTGATCCATGTTCCCTGATGAACTGAAGTTTCAGGGGCTGGAATTTTTATACACCTATGCTGGTAAAATCTGCCAAATATTTTCAGCAAAGAAAGTAGCAGAGGAATTTTTTAACATGTCAAAACACCTCATTTTTACATTTTCTGGATGGAAATGTTTTGGTTTGTAAATGAGAAATGCTTCATTTTGACATTTCCCTTGTGACAGTGTTCAGACTTCTTTCTTTTGAAATGACAGCTTTTTCATTGTTTAAAATTGACCAACATTATTCCTGTTAGCGTATCTTTTTATTTTAAAAACCTGAAAAGACAGAGGTTTCCCTTTCTGGTTCAATGAGACCATGTAGGTGAGCCCAAAACAATAAACCAGGATTCTCCTTTGCTAGTAATCCCTGAAATCTCCTGTTTTGATGGACCTGACTCAATTTCCCTCCCCTGCCCATCCTCTGCATTAACGCTTATCCAGTGTCATCTCAGCATCATGAGGCAGAGGCAATAACCCTCCTGCCCTGAGATCCACAGGGCAAGTGTTTCCTCAGGACGATTTATAGTGTTTTTGGACCTATGGGAGCACCATAGGTTATGAGAATTCCCAATCCTTGAACTGGTGAGCTCAGTTCAAGAGGCAAGTTGCAGAGCCTTTGCTGTGGGTGTATACATCATACTGAGGAGTAGCTTCAGGCAACTGGGATTGGGGTGGGGGTGCTGATCACTAGCAAAAAAATAGATCTGCCCAGGCCTCTTCAGAGCCTCTCACTTCTCAACCATTGTCTCCCCTAATATAAGCCCTCAGCCTTACAGTTCCCTCTCTTCTGGCTCTATTCTGGCCTTCCAGATATTACTGTTCCCCAGGCTTTTCTTCTCTGTCACTGCATTTCCTCATTTTAAGAAAGTAATAGGCCAACATGTCCCTTTTAAGGGGGTCCACCAATCCAATTCCTCTGGGCGACACGGGATGGGAGTGCACCAATCCAATTCCTCTGGACGACATGGGATGGGAGGCCCGGAGACCTCTGCACTACGCTCCCTTCCGAAGCGAGCTGCAAGAACCAGTGTTATCCCATTGGCTCAGCAGCAGAACTGTCTCAGCCCCTTATGGCACCTCCTGACCCATGGCTATCCCCACTGCTCACAGGTTCCTGGCTGTGACATGGCTGAATGGGAGGAAAAAGTCTCTAATGTGCTTTCCAGATGATTGCTTTGAAGACCTGAAAGCAGCTGAAGTGCTGCCTGTGAAGCTGCAAGCTTGATGATTATGCACTGCGCATCCCGGCTCGCATGCACTCAGGGAATTGCAGCACATTTGTGTTGTTCATCAGACAGCACCGGGAGGTGCGTGGGCCAAAGATTAAGTGCATTTCGGTGCTCATAATATAATATCTTCTTAGCACTTTCCTTCAGCAAGAAAGTACCTTTCCTCTCTTTGTGCAGAGCCCAGATACACTCTAATGGAGCCTTTGCAGGGCAGTGCAGCCAGCAGCGACTGGGCAGGTGGCTTCTAGCTGGGGTTGGCTTCTTGTCATGGTGCTCTACACTCTGTGCACTCTGTGCTTTGATACAAAGGCCCCTGGACATCCCCTATGTCCTTTGTCAAATTCCTGATTCTTCTACTGAACCTGGATGTAGGACTCACTCAACATCTGGCTTCCACCTAAATTCAGCAGTTAATCCCTCTGCTTCCTGAGGAAAGAGGCCTGTGCTGCTCCAGATAGACTGGCATCTTGCCAGATAGACCTGTCTCACAGTGCTATGATGTCTGGCATTAGGTTTCAGGATGGACGGTGCCCATAGCTTTCAGTGATGACAGCCACAGACTGACCGGTTTCACCTGCAATAGAGCTGTGGTCCTCTTCTCTCCAGAGCAGCCTCCAAGTGACAACAGCAAACAAGGAAGGGCTTGTGGAGTAGGGTTGGAAATGAGTGAGTGATTGGGGTAATATCACATACTCCACCTTTCTCAGCTACAGTGCAGAGAAAAGAAGTCCAGTGGAGTAGCTCTGCCAAAGCTAGAGAGTGGTGCTGCAGCAGGAACAGGAATCACATCCGGCACAAGGGCCTCTTGCCCATTGCTGGAGACCTGCTGGTTTATTTAGTCCTTGAAACATTTTGTGTCAGCAAGGCACAGTCACTGGTCCTAAAGACAGCGTAGGGAAAGAAACTTAACACCACATAAAAGTCATTTGGCAGCTGAGTATGCTCCAAGTCTTATGGCTTCCTGCTGAGGAGAAAAGTCAAAGCACAAGGAAGTCACACCACCTCATCTTTCTGTCCCCTAACCATGGCAGGGTGCTGAAGTGCCTGCCTTGGGCACAGTAGTGGAGCGTCCAAAGCATGCCTGGGGAATGATCAGGGTCTTCTGAAGAGCAGAAGCATCCCAAGCAGAGCCTCACCTTGGTGGGAATTAATATTAAAATGGAGGTATTTACTCAAGTGACTGACAAAATTCTGTGTAGTTAACCTACATTAAAAAGAAAAAAAAAGGCAGAAGGGAAGAAAAAAGAGAGGAGAGG
>VZSV01000368.1:265890-325134 GCA_013398735.1 Nothocercus julius | reverse complement strand
GAGAAGAGAAGAGAAGAGAAGAGAAGAGAAGAGAAGAGAAGAGAAGAGAAGAGAAGAGAAGAGAAGAGAAGAGAAGAGAAGAGAAGAGAAGAGAACTTCTCTCTCTACTTACCACCTTGCCTCTACAATGGATTTCGAATTTAGGAGAAAATTCCTAATCTTCTCATTTTGTCTTAGCTTGCCAACAGCATAAGGAAAATCAAGACAATCACCTTTTCGCCTCCCACATCCCCAGTCAAACTTTTACATCATAGATGAGCCAATCATTGGCTCCCCTTTTGTTCTCAAAAGCAAAGATCTTGGCTTGATGAATTTTTCATCTTATGCTCATGACAACAACTTCTCCAAAGAACAGACTGTGCTCATAGATAAAGACTACCCATGGGCAAAAGTTGTGTAAACAATCTAACTTGCAATGGGAAGAAATGCACAAAATATTAGCTATCATCACAAAACGACCTATGTGGGAAATGTCAGCATATTCAGATATGGTAGAAATGCACAGTTGCAGTCCAATATGTATCAGAAAATATTCTTAAAAAGGGGTGAGAGGGAGGGGAGGAAGAAGTAGAAGTTGCAATCACCTTTCAATCTTTGTAACTTTTAATAAGACTGTACCAGCTAGAATCATGATCACACTAAAACCATCCCCATATGTCATGGAACTTTACATATAAACACCATTAACAGTTCTCACCAAAACAGTCATAAAACTGCAGTGGCAAACATTAAGGAGCAGATGATGATTACCCTCATAATCTCTTATTTCAGAAATAAAAGTAGTTACATTGAGTCTTAACATCAGTGAGAAGAATATCCATATTACTATGCAAATAACTATTGCATTTCTGTACAGCTTTTTCATCGTTATTAATTTTAGTTTGTCAAGTTGTTTCACAGGAATAACATGTTGACTTAATTCAGCCCATTCTGTTGTTTGTGAATAACTCTCAAGCAGACAGTAAGGTGGTTTAGTGATCTTAGAGCAAGCTTTACCCACCACTGAGAGAGCATATCTGTGCTTGTCTGAAGGTGAAACCAGAGAATGTTGAAGGCTGGCCGAGTGGAGGTGGGAGTACTGCAATTGCATGTTGACTATACCATGACTGGGGCCTTGGGAAACACAAGGGAAATGGGAGATGTCATAGGCAGGACAGACGAAGGGTGGGAGAAAGAAACATCCAGAAGTGGTTTGATTTGGCAGTTTGATATTTGTTTACTGCAGCATGCAATGGATTTGCAGATTATTTGGTAAAATTCCTGGATAAGCGGAACATTGTATATTGGAAAATGAAGCATTAGACAGAGAAAGCAGAAAACGTGTTAATGAAGAGCCATTCACCCATTCAGAGAGAGTCAGGAAGAAGCCTGAATGTCTGTGTGGGGACAGAGAAGTGGGTATCACCCAGAACTAACTGTTATTTAAGAGCATTAACAGGAGCATTTAACAAAACAGGATTCCTTTCATTCCCTGCCAAGTAGTTGTATAGAATTGAAATGATTAGTACTCATTCCTTCTGCTCAGTGGGATCCCTCTCATGCCTCAAATTACCCATCTTCAGCCCCTGCTCATTCTCTTTCAATCTCACTGATTTCTTATTTTTGGATTTGGTACCAGTTTTCCCAGCTAATATTATCCCAGCTTTTTCAAGACTGCCTTGCACCAATCATTTTACTGCTCTCTCCGGAGCTTCCTCTTACGTCTTCCATTACTTTCCTTGGACCAAAAAACTTTCTTAGGGAGAAGTTACATCTTAAAATTGCAATGCTGGTAGTCAAAGGACAGTAAAACCCCAGTCTGGGCAATCTGAAGATAGCCCAGAAAACTTCCTGGATGCATGGAAGACCTTTGATTTTTAAGGGTGTGCATAATAAAATCTTTTCAGTGCCATAGTCTTCAGGAATTATGCTTTCTACATTATCGCCATCTTAGTTTGTAATATCATCCCTAGAATTTGCAGAAATATCTTTGTGTTGTCTTTGACTGCAGCTCTTATTTGGACATAGCTTTATGATAATATGGTTGGTATTCAAGGAGCTAGGGAAGCACGCTGAAAACTGTTTCATCTACGAGGAGGTTTCCCCCAAGTGTCTTGCCTGGGATTTGATTTGCATTACTGATATTTCTGCACTGTCTTAAAATAGCTCATATTCTGTGTCCTCTCAAGTGTTTATGAGGGCATAGCTATGATCAAATATTCCTGTCTCATAAAATCATATCCAAATAGGAAATTTAGCAGTGGCATACACACTTACCTTCTTCTGGCCCACACAAAAGTACACAACTCTATCTGTGAACATCCAAACCCCTGTGTTTGCAGTTTGTCCCACAGAAAGACCGTTATTGTACCTAGAATGGTTCAATTCACTTTGCCTGTTTCTGAAGAAGCAGTTTTGAAAATGATTTTTCCTATTAGGGATCCTAATCTGGTTACTGTGCTTAATAAATTGAAGTGTATTTTCTGAACCAAGATTTATCAGTGCTTGTGTTGTTGCAAGTGATGAGTAGAAAATGATAAAGCTTAGCTAAACCTTTTAAATTCAAGGCCACATTAAGATGATTTGACCCACATATGCATGTGCCAATGATTACTTGTCTCAGCTGATGTGGAATAATTCATCTGAGGCAGTGCAGTCACTTAGGTCACTTGGACAACTCCTATTAGACCATGGGAAGATTTCTCCCCAAAACCTTGGGAACTGCAGGCAAGACTGGTTGAATGCATCCTTGTTCCATGTCAAGATGGCTACCTTGTCAGTGGAGACATTTGTAGTGGGAACATGAACCTTCTCAGGTTGCTTGATTTGGAAACTCAGAGCTATGGAGGGGCTGGCACAAAGCCCAGTTGTCACATTAGTCTGGGTATTTTAAAGCCTCTAGCCTTGTGTGGATTGTCTCGTTGGACACAGAGTCACCCCTGCTGATTAAGCAATTGCTACTGTCTGAACACTGGGATGAAGTGAGGGGTCAAGAAAATCAGCCCTTCAGTAAATGCTTCAGAATAACTTTGGCTGGAGAAATAAGCTACCATTTTAATGATTCCTTTCCTCACTGTGGATCTATTTGAAGCATCTGAGTGCTTTGTCTATCATATATGAGGAGGCCTTTGCCTAGTTCAGCTCTCATCTCTGGTGGTGTGACCAGCTACACTTCTGCCACTAGCAATCAGCTTTCTTCTGACTTCAACATCTGCCCACTCCCGTAGTGACATCAGGGGATTCTCTCACCAGCTTTTCCAGCTTCCTCACAGAGAAATCAACTACTGAGTCCCAGTCCCTACATATGAACTCTGATGTGCTACCCTTGATCTTGGCACCTAGACTTTACTGCTTTCTAGGTGATTTTTCCTCCTTCTGCAACTCCTGCTGTACTAGTCTGCCAGGTGGCAATCGTAGGAGGCTGCGATGGTGAAATGATACTAGCAGAGACCTCATGCTTCAGGCAGAAGCTGCTTTTCATGAATTGACAGTTTCTTAAGCATAGAAAGCTATGTGGCAAAGTATTTGTGTTGTCTAAACTTCTGGGAAATCAAGTTCTGAAACACTTTCAAGAAAAAGTATAGATTAATTGAGCTTTCCATTTCCTGCAAGGAAAAATTATCATTCTGGTTATGAATATTAATAGCCTGAGGCCAAGGGATTAACAGCGAGTCTGAGGCTGCATGCATGGACTCAAATTCTGTATCATGATGCAGACTGGGGATTCCCAACAGTACAAGGCTGACGCAGCCATCCCAGGTTTCTCCATCATCTACCCCATCCCCAGTGATGTGAGCAAAGGAGGGGAGAGGTTGATCCTTGGTGCCCATGTGGGTCCCTCTCACTCCCGTAGTTTAGAATAGAGTGAAATAACACTACTCTACATTTTCCTGTGGTTCCTTATATTATTACCTTGCCCCCAGTGAGCAGTTTACTTTTGTGTTGAGAGTTCTGTAATTCGTGTATGACCAGGGCCATATCCTGCTTAATCCTTCCCCAAACCATCCCAGCTAGCTCTAGTTAGCTATAGGTGGAAAAGCAAAACTGTTTCTATTCCCTGGATCATTACCAGTATGCAAGAGTTTATTCAAATTTACATGAGCTGTCTAAAGACAGCCGGACAATCTCAGCCAGATCACATAAGCATGGGGTGCCGGGGACCTCGTCCTTCAGGTTAAATGCAGTAACTTCATCTGCTGCTGTTTAACATTCCCTTTAGCTACTATGAGACAGAGCAGTTGAGCCTCAGGATATAACATAGTAGCGTCTTCCATCATCTCTCTAAACACAGCACTCGTTTGATGCTTATGCTTATTTTACTCCATTATTGCTGATTTCATCACCACCGTCTAAGAAAAGAATTTGGTTGATTTCCAGTCCTAATTTTGTTCATGATATACTTTTTAATCGTTCTTGGGTTTTGTTAGCTTGGTAGCTAGCTGTCTCATAAGCGTCTTTAGCTTTCCTCAGTTATACCATGCTCTCAGTATTTATTCACTGCTGTTAATCTTACATTTCTTCTTTGTACTTGATAGTGAAGCATTAGTTATAGCAGTATTATCACTTGTTATTATTAGTGCTGCATATCACTTTTTTTCTCTCAGTCCTAATAGATGGGTTTTGCAGTAATCAGACTAATATGCAGAGGTTTATCCTGTGACTCATGGCATATATTTAAACAAGGGCTGATGGCTGAAATGTTGCAATTTTCTGACTTTCAAAGGCCAGTAAATATTTTGAAATAACTTGAAACTTTATTTTGGTTGTTTTGAGTGACAGGGGGCTCTGCAAGGACTTAATTCTGCCTTAGCAAGTGTTTTACTTGGGAACATATCTTTGCTGTTTTTTTTTTTTTTAACCTAAAATTTATAAAATTATTCTTTTCTTTGCTCCTAGTATCAGATTGCGATGTTAAATTTCTTGGAGAAATACAAACAAGCAAACAAACAAAACCCCATCTAAATAATGAAGGAAAATCTTATTAACCTACATACGGAGGAACCAGCCAATTCAGGGATAAAGCAACTGCCCTAGTTTGGGTGTAAACATCAGCACAAAAATTAGACTAGCTAGAAACCAAACAGGCTTTTTTACATATGCAAAGGCTACAGTTCAGGGTGGCTCTTTCTCCTGGCTCCCTCTGCCCCTGCAGGAGATGGAACCCCAATGATCCCAAGGCAGCTGGCATGGGTGATTGCAGGGATGCTGGTTTGGAAAGATCCTGCTGTTTTCTTAGAACTCATAAGCTCCACTGGACTGCTGTGTGTTTACTCTTAAAGAGGTTATTAGCATTGGGATCCTTAGCTTGCTGTGAAGTACACTCTGTACCTCCCTGGGCTAGCACAGCTATCGTGATGATCTTTGAAATTAACACATTTATCTTTTGAAAAAGTCTTCAGAGAGCTGAGATCTCCATGAAGATGCCCTTAGAAAGGAAGTCTCAGTCCTATTATCAGTATGCAGAGCATTTTGCAGGATTTGGGCCAAAATTGTAGTCTCTATAGCAAGATTACTTGAGTCACAGGGTTGCAAAGAAAGATAAAATTGTTACAAACATCACCTACATTGATCTTCATGCCCCCAAATGTCACAAATGCTATGTCTGAATACTATCATCTTCCAAGACAATCCCATTCTCCAAGAAGGACAATCTAAGATCCATTTGAGATGGATATACTCAGCTGAGGAAGCCTGGTCATAACTGTTCTTTTAAATATTTTTTTTTTCCCCATGGCTAGTTTTTCGAACAACCTTATATACAGAGTTTTAATGCTGGAGCTGTACCATGAAGACTCTTTTATACATATTCATAGAAGATTCTTGGCTTATCTCTGAGCAACATTCACACATGCTGCTTGCTTGTGCTGTTGTTTTTTTTAATGCTTAACATATAAAAGTTTAATCACAAAGTTGTTTAATGCTTGTTTCTTATGAAAAGCATTATTAATTCTCAACCAAATTCTCTAAAGGTTTTTTTTTTCATATATGCTGCGCTGCTTGATAAGTATTGAATTTAGATTAGGCATACTGAAGCCCTGCTATGGTCCCATTCTTCAGGGCTTCCCAAGGTCAAATCTCAAGTTAAAGCTATTCATGGAACATACAGTATGGCAGGGACAGCAGATCTGTGTGAATCTCCAGGCAACACACTAGGAACTATTCCTTCCTAATAATAATGTCAGATGTGAGGCTAAATAAAGCTTTTCCATAGCTGGTGCAGGCAATATGTCTTCTTCTGGAAGCCCAAAGAACAGAGCAGCCAACAAATGAGCGCTTGAGTATCAGGGAGGGGAAATGAACAGCAGAGGGTGTCTGCAGGGAGGCAATTTCTGATTTCCTCTACCTAGAATGTGTGCAAGTTCAGGCAGCAAAGCACTGTTCAGAGCACATTTCCCTTCACAAATATTCACTGTCTCCCTGCCTTCTAGAAACCTACCTGTCTGTTAGACACACAGACCTTTCCTTGAATTTCCAGGGAAATACAGCAGCCTGGTGGCTGCTGCTAGAATTGCTGCAGCAGTTGGAGGGCAGGTGTGAGCGGCAGGAGTGAGCAGTGAGGAGCAGGGGGGGGAGAAGGAAAGAGATAGCTACATCTGCTGCTATGAGCAAACAGGGTTTTAATCATCGTAGTCTGCAAGGATGTGATTAGATGGAGGCAAATCTCAGCCAGACCTGTCCTGACACTGCTCAGAGGAAAGAAAGGCAGGAAAGCATTATTGATGCTGCAGTGGTTGGCATGCTGTGTGGTCCAGGACCAGGGTGTCAAAGAGAAAGATAGTCCTGAGAGAAAACACTCTTGTAACAGGATTAGCAGATCGTTGTGCCACTACCTTAAGCAATGTTCAACTAGAGCAACACCAAAGTACTCTAGGGCTTCCTCCATGCTCAATGAGCTATGCTACTGTTGCATGGGTAGTTATAATGACTGTCCATGGAGGTTTCTAGCTAAACTTTTCAATTTACTGATTGATATATTGCCAGAGGATTTACCTATAAAGTAATTTGTGTTTTTTTAGTGTTTCAACAGCCCAACATGCTGCTGCCTGCCTAAATGGAAGGTGCCTTGCTGTGCTAAACACACAGAGATGAGTGCTCAGTCTGTTTTTTCATCCATTTTCTCACAACCATGCACACTCTGGAAGTGTGTCTGCCCCATTTTTCCCAGGGAATAGATGGACTCTGCCCTCCAGAGTCTCCAGCTACCCTGTGTGCAGCAGTCAGTCTGCAGCACCCTTCTTCCTGATAGCCCAGCCACTTCCTTTGACAGGAATGTAGCATATAAACATAAAAAAAAAATGAATAAAAGTTATATTACAATATGATCTGAGATCTTGAGAAAGAAGGTGAAAGACCAGTAATTAATAATAAAGCAAGAGATATACATAATTAAACAGTATAACTGTTTCTTGACATCTTGTTGAGTGGTGCTATGTTGCTGTCCACTGTGAAAGTCCAGAGTGGGATTTCATAGCATGCTCATCTGCCTAACCCCAGCATTGCAGCCACAGAGCAGCTTTAATGAATATGTCCTTTCAAAGTGAATGTGCAAATTGAACCAAGTTTCTGAGTGGAGCGGGTTAAAGGGACTGCTCCACAGAGTGAGATGTGTTGCCTAATTCCTGTCAAGTCATTGCCCTCCTCCTCCCCATCCGCTTCTCCACTCCCTCCCTCTACATCCTCTGCACACCCTGCTCTATCCAGCAGTGAGAGTCCCCCGAACACTCCATCCTTCCTTCCCAGAGGCTTCTATATGCAATGCTCATTTGATTATTATGTATGTGACCTCTCCTGTGCTTGAGCTATTTGTATGCTTTGGCTGAAGGGTAAGCTTGGAAGGAGTTTCTGCGAGGCATCTGTGACCTTTCGTGAGGCCCGATCTTTAAGACGTTAAAAAGCAAATTGTCTTTTGCTTATGAACTGATCCTCGGTTGCAAAGACTGTCTCTGTTCCTCTTGCCTCGCCTCTCCCCGAGTCCCCAAAGATGCTGGGTCTGTGCTGAGTTCCTGGGAATCTGCATCACACCATGGACAAAAAGCAGGTGCAGGACCCACACCAGGTCACCCCACAGAGCATGCTGAAGTGTTGAGAGTTGGTAAAAGGCCAGAAGCCTCAGCAGGCCACTCATAAAGTCTTTTTACTGTCCTGTGGTAACTAATGCCTCTAAGCCCTTCCACAGTACGGTAGCTGGGATGATGACAATGCGTTCAGTGCTACTACAAGGCACAGGAGACAGAAATATGGGATAGACCTCAGGGATTCACCTTGCCATAGAACTAAAATGCCTTGTCTTGTTTGTGATTTTTCTTCAGGATTTTGTCCTGCTTTATACATCAGCTTTTCCAGAAGTGAAGACAAGCCAAAAGAGACAGTTAAGGATGCTAAAAGTAATTTATGAAGCAGGATGAGTCATTTTGTATTTTGTGTTATCCCAAACTTTTTCAGCTGCAATGTCATATGTCCAAGTAAATCTCCCAACCCAGCACTGCATGCTTATTTGCTTATGTCCTCTGTGAACCTGAAGTAAATAATAGCCATTCAGCCACTAAATCCCAAAGGACTTCCCAAATTGAGAAATGAGCTTACTAGTTCCCAAAATGTAGTTCCAGTTGTGCAAGAGCCGTGTAATGACTGCAGCATGACACTGATGTCGAAGAGATGAAGAACGTCACAGACTGTAATACTGGAAGGATCCAAACGTAATATAGGACATGACCTTTGCTGACACATGCAGATCCATTGCATATCCCTATCTCAACTGTTTGCTAGCACATTCTTTTTCAACCTCCTGTAAAAAAATAAAATAAAATAAAATAAAATAAAATAAAATAAAATAAAATAAAATAAAATAAAATATAAAAATAAAATAAAATAAAAACATCTCTTACAGTAGAGCATCTGCAAGTTCAAGTGTATGGTGTGGACCACAGCACAGATGCACGGAGGATCTACAGGTGTATATACCAAGATGGTATATGGGAGAGTTCTCAAGGGGAGGTGGAGCTCTCTGTGTCACCTGTCCCCAAAAAGAACAGATAAGTCCTAGCAGATGTGCGAGTGTAGCATGACCTTCTGGAAACTGCCCCCCTTGCAGGGGCAGAGTTATCATATTCAAATAACTTTTCTACCTACTAGGACCTCCATATTCTTCCTTGCCATCAATCAACACCTAAGAAATGCTTTGATTTCAGGTGTTACTGGAAGGCCTCTTTTTATAATTGCCTTGCTCTTCCAAGTCCATCTGTCTTAAATGATGAGGTTTCTTGGGTTCCCCAATGGCGAAGACAAAACTCAAGGGTCCTGGAAACTAGTGTGCACTGTTGGCCAAGATGCCATGAGTGTCACAGTGCACAGGTGAGTGAGACATTCTTCCTGCAAAGGCAGAAAAATGCAGAAAATTATACATACTGTAGGATTCCTGACTCAGGTACCACAATGGTCGGTGCTGAGGAGTGCTTGGTGGATATGCATGGTTAAGGTGCCTGATCCTTTTGATCCTTTGCCCCCATGAACTGTGGGGTATCTTTGCTTAAAAAGCACTGCTTTAGTCCTTTTCTTGGAGATATCTGTTCACTTGATGGAGAACTGCTTCACAGCAGGCCCCAAAACTACTCCCTAGAAATCATCTGCTAATGAAAAGGTGCCCTGGGCACTAAAGATCTTGAAGAATTGAGTATGTCTAAATCCAAATTCTTCAGGTTAAGCCCCTCTCAGCACTAAATATGCACCTGAGATACACCAGGCAACATAAGCTCTTCACTCTGGTGCAAAATCAACGAGCAGTCTGTCCCAGAAATATTTGCTGCTGCACAGTTCTGAGCCAAGCTCTCGAAGGCAGTGCAGGGAAAAGCCTTTGGTTGCCAGGATATGCACCTTCTGCACCCTCCCAGCCTTTGCACTTTGGTTTGCTTCTGCTGCTGGGTGAATCCATTTTATTAACAGCTCTTCATAAAGCCTGGCAGCATTTGAAGGACTGCAATGTTTGCCTCTGAATATCAATAAGCAGCCGCCTTTCCAGCCTAGTGGAGATTTGAAGGAAGAAAGAGTGAAGCTCTGAGGATCAGTGATCAATGCCAGCCCCACGGGGAGTCCAAGTTTAGGAGATTTGTTATTGAAATACTAACAGAATTCCTGCCCAGAGAGGGCTGAATAAGAGTTCTAATCTGCTACGTGAAGCGGCTGAGCAGTGGAGGAATAGAACAGGGCTGGGTCTCCATCACGATGTGCTGTGCAGTTCAGTCCTGGGAGCATCCCCAGGAGAACCAACTGCCACCCACTCCTGGTGCCAGGACCAGAAGCCATGGCCAGGTGGACTGGAAATGGATAGAAACAATCCTCTTCTTCCTACACAGCATATTTTTCCAGGTGAAGAATGCACAGAATTAGAGGTGAAATGGCCTGTTCTTCTGCAACAGAAGAGTAAGTCAGTGAGATGGATATGAACCTACACTATGGTCAGCCTGGTTCCAGGCTCCTGTTGCTTGTGTTTAGCTCCAGGAGCCTAGCAGGACTCCAGAGGGCAATGGAAGGATGGCAGAAGTGGGACTGGGCGGGATTTTTTTACAGAATCATTTTGTGATGCTGTGTATTTGTTTGTTTTGTAGAAAATACTATTTCATCAGGAATTTTCACAGGAGCACATTGGCTGCAATGAAATATTCATTGGAACCAAGTTTCTCGCTAGCTTTCAGTGAATGAGTGACAGATACAAAAATAACTTGTTGCCCAGTGCTTAGGGCATTGGCCTAGGACTTAAGAGACCTCAATTCTAATCCTCCAGAAGGGACTAGAGCACAGAGGTCCTGTTGCATGGCAAATCCATGTACAATATATTTGCTTATTTAGGCTGGCTCCCCAGAACTCTGTTTGACCTGACATCCCATTCCAGACTTTGGCAGTCTTCCCAGTCCAGTTTTGATGGAGAATTTTCAGCAAGACATTTCAGTTTTGACAATAAATAAATAAACAAACAAACAAGACTGGCAGAAAAATATTTATTTTTGCAAATTCCCTGATCACCCTCATGGCTGTCTCCATCCCATCCAAAATCTGCTACTGCTGCTGCAAGTAAAGCCTGCCAGCACCTTTTTTTGGTTAGCTACAGAGCTGTCTCTGCTTATGCTACCAAAAGGATGGAGCTCTAGCCGTTAGACATTTGTTTCTTCTGAGTTTCTAGTTTCCCTGGGCTGCCACGGATAGGGATACCCTGCTAGTTCTCTCAGCAGGGGAATTATTTCAGCTTGGCCTTTGAGCTGGCCAAAAGGAGCCTGGAGAGGTGGGGAAGCTCCCTGGGAAGAAGCCCCTTCCCTAGGGAGCAGGAACCAGTGTCTCCTTGCTCACCTCTCTCGGAGCTGACTTGCAGCTGCTGCTCTCCTGCTTTCAGGGGTTCTGGCAAGGGAGGAAGGAGGCACCGATGATAAAAGCAGCGCTCCTGCAGTGGGCTCGGTGCTTTGGGAGCCAGGGACTGGGTGTTGCATGTGCCAGCCTTGTCTGCAGTGCAATAAACACATCTGCAGGGCTGCTGTAGGTCATGTCTGATCAAGCCAGACACCTAGTGTTGGTGCCAGCTGTTTGTGTCACCTAGAACGGTACCAGTGTCCCACTTAGAGCAGCTCCAAGTTTCCTTTTTTTTCTGCTGAAACAGAACACTTGTATGGCATGACTTTGCTTTGACTGTGCCACTAGCACCACACTGCAAAAGTGCAGTGAAAGATTGATGCCTCCTCCTTCTCCAGCTCTTTATTCAGCTCCTCAGCTCTTCTTTTTTTTTTTTTTTTCGTTTTTCTCATGGTAGGCAATGAAAATCAATGCAGTCTGATTTGTTCTTGCTGGGAGCTACTTCCTCTTTGAGCCCCAAAGTGAGGTTTCATAGACATATGAAAAAGTTTTCTTCTCTATGAGCAGCTTCCTACATGGGGCTTTTACCTGAAGATTGTGGAGCTCTTCCTGTTCTCCAAGGAGGAAAAAGATATTAAAGGGAATTTGGTGAAACCAAAATGGGGGAGTGCCAAAGCACTTTAAATTAAAATTGCAAAGTGCCTCAGAGAGAATCAAGAAATGAAAGAGGACATAGGCATGGAAGTAACTAGAGCACTACAGGGAGAACACAAAATAAACAGATGAGTAAGTAGTATATATGGAGAGAAGGGTACTTCAAACACTCTTACTTAGGGCTGGAACATTGACAAGACTGTGGATGCACTTGGGTTTGCATAGCTTAGTGATGGGCCTAAGTCTTCTGGGCTTTCTGCTTCATGCAGCAGGTGATGGAAGTGCTTCAACAACACAGCTTTGCTTCTTCCATCTTCTGCTGCCCCTGGTGATTTGCCCAAGGCAACAGTACAGCCGTGGCAGGGTTGAGAAGATCACAGATCTGGGAAACTTGGGGAGTTTTTTCTAAAAGGAGCTCCGGCTCATTAGTCTCCCCAGCAATACCAAAAAGGGAGAAGAGAGTAGGCAGAGCTTAGACTTTCTGTATTTTCCAAGGAGAGACAGAGGCTGCATGCTGCCTTCCCCTGTTCTTTCCAGGTTGGTCCTGCTCTTCATTCAGAGCACGCACGGATCAGAGGTGGTGCTGCTCCCGCTGAACCTGCTCCCCTGTCAGCAAGGCAGCCGGATCAGTGCCTCACACAGCTAGGTGAGGGCTCTCACTACATAACATGATTTCCCCCAATTTCTGGAATCACTGAAGCATCTCTGGCTGCTGAGTTGCCGTGCTCCCCTGCTTCTAAGAACAGCCAGTGTAAAGAAACATCAAAGGGGACTTTCCAGCCTGCACTTCCTAAAACAAAGCAATAGGCAATAGCAGATGGGAGCCAGTGTTATTAAATATGCATAACCTAACAGATCACAAGGTAGCACTTAGCCATCCTCTAATTAAAAGGCAGCTGCTTCCTGATACAGAGAGGAGGGGCACGCAAGAAGACACTTTATTTTCCCTGCAGGTTGGCTAGCTGATAAGGAGTGTGGTGGTCCTTTTCCAACCAGTTTTGATATACCAAAAGGGCACTTTGAGCTTTTAAAACCTAATTTCCAGAGTCCCTGAGGGTCTCTGCTCAAGTTGCACCAGTCAGGAAGAAGATTGAGATCTCATCTGATTCCCTAACCCAGTCCTGAAAAGGTTAACTTTACAATACATGGAAACAATTCTGGATTGCCATGCCAGCTACCAAGCTGCCTCCTGCTAAGAGCTTGGAATGAATAAAAGAAACATTGCTGTACTGAATCAGCCCCTCTAGCAATGAGCTCTATCTTGCTACTAGTCATTTTCATTAATTAATTAAATTTGTATTCATAGACTGTCTAAGAATCCCAATCATGGCCCAGGAGCCCTGCACACTGATCCAAACAAACAAAACAGAAGACAATTCCTGCCCTAAAGAACACTGAGAAAGAAAGAAATGAGATGGCTGCAGCAAGTTGGAGGGTGCAGTGAGGTTGCCTTGTCCAGCACTGCGCTGCAGTGTGAATGCATTTTGTGGAGCCGCTGCCAGGTTTTGTGCCAGCATCGTAACAAAGGTGGGCCTTTTGCAACATTCGCTTGGGTGTGGGATAGGGAAAATCCAAGGGGATCTTCAGATGGATTTTCCTCTAGAGGACGTGGTTCCCCCAAGTTCAGCATCCCCTTCTTCTGGAGAGAAAGTCTCAGTGGACGTTGCATATAGTGGAGGAGGTGTTGATCCATTTCTCAGGTCCTGGAGCCTCCTGGCACCAAATTGATGACCGGAGCCCCCTTCCCTGCCCTGCAATGTGCACTTTGCAGAAGACAGAGCAGCTCTGAGACTCTCCAGGAGGAAATGGCATGTGGGTTCCTGTGCTCAGCACGATCCTCTACGGCACTGTGGGATCAAAGAGACACTGACTCACAGTCAGCAAGATGCAGATTGCATGTTAAGTGGCTGTATACAGCTCCCAAATGAAGCTTCCTCTTAACAAGAATGGAGTCATTAGGGATCAAATCATTATTTATGCTCCAGAAGAACAGAAATGATGCTGAGGTAACATTCAGAGGTGCTTCCCATTCCAACCGTAATGAATCACTACCTCTCACTACCTCCCTCTTTTTTTTTTTTTATTTGGTCTCAACTTTCAGTCTGCAGCTCTGAATCTTTCCTGGGGGCCAGTGAGGCTAATGAGCCCCTGCTCCCCTCCCCTAACTCCCTGTACCCACAGCCATGAAGATAACACTTAAAAAAAGAGCAGGGCAGGGAGAGATGGTGAAAGAGAGAGGGAAAGGTGGGAAATGACCAGAAAATACCTAAATCGTATATTTTTTAATGTTAAAAATTAAAAAGCAAACAAATCCTGCGTTCATTTCAAAGCCAATGGGATGAAAAGATTTTACGGGATAAATATACTGTTTTTTTTCCCCTGAATCCCTATTTATACTACTTCAGCTAAATCCAAGGATAAGTCCTGCCCAGTGTCGCCCAGCACTGTAGAGCTGCTGCCTTCATAGGCAATCACAGGCACCCAAAAATGTGTGCAGTACTTAAGGTAAAGCAAAGCTAAGGGCTTTGCAGGAGCAAGGCCTGAGCTTGTTAGCAGACAGATACGCATGCTATATGAGAGGCAGAGAGGGCAACAGTGATTTTTGCATAATCCCTCCCAAAGATGTGAGCTACTAAATCTGCAAATATTAGCCAAGGGTAAACCGAGAGAAAACGAGTGCCTAAAGATGAAATAACACACAACGAGGAGCCACTGTAGAATGAACTTAAGAGAATGTAGGTTAAAGCGTGGAGTCGAGTCTGCTGCAGAGACTTTCTCTGGGAGCAAGGCTGAGCGCTCATCAGCTGCAGCATGGAGCATCCCATGCGGGATATGTTGCATTTCTCTGGCAGTTCCTGTGAGCACCAGGTAGTCCGCTCCCATTCAGTGCAGGGTTATGGCTGCTTAGGGCAGAAGTTGTAGGATGAGAAGCCTGTTCACAGCTCCACCAAAGAGATGGGCTGGCCAAACACGCAGAAAAAGGACTAGGCTGGCCAGGTAGAGAGCAAAGAACTGGGAGGTGAAGCCCTTGGGATGACACATCATCTTCAGATCAGAGAAGACTGATCAGTTCCCAGAGGAAAGCATCCTTCTGACTGGCAATAGTGTCCTGGTGCCCATTCCTGTGCTCTTTGCATGCACGTGGGCTTGCACGTTTCTGTCTCCACCACACGCGACGGGAACCCTTCCCATTAAGTTAGATTTCAAGCACTTGCAGCTCTCCCAGCATGCAGTAACCCGTGATGCATCATATGTACCTTACCAGGTTTCCTGCACCCCAACACAGGAGGGGAGACGTGGAATTTATGAGTAACCTTTCTGTTTCTCTCCTGTGAACTGTTTTCAACATTTAGAAATAATTTGAATATTATGCAAATGGAAGTGACTTGGCTTCTAAATATCATGAAAAATGCCCACTCTGGCAGGCTCTGCCATATGGAAATTACCTCTGCTGAGATGCTGTGAAATAAATCACCATTAAGGGAAGGATGGATTGGCCGAAAGTGAACAGCTGACGTGCGAGAATCAACGTCTGCAGTTAACTCGTTCAGCCTCTGGGGTCGTGCGTTGAGGGGGGACGGTGTGTGCACAGCATCACTCTCTCTGCAGTGGGGAGGAGGTTGCCTGTGCACTTTCTGGGCTGACAGCTGGAGAGCCGGTCATGGGGAGCTGCCGCTTCACTTCCATGCCAGCAAACCGTGGCTTCTGCCTGTGAGGCTCAGGAAATGATTAGGCTGGAAATGTGAAACAAACTGAAGCTGCTGAGGGATTCTGGAAGGGAAAAAAAAAAAAAAAAAAAAGAGGTGGTGATGATCTAACTATAATCACAAGCACAGATGATGATCACTGTCATCCATGCACTATGCAGCCATCCGTGACAGCAAACAGAGACAGAGAGATTTCCTCCATGCCCAGGACCTTCCAGGATAAATGAGGCCCAAGGAAAGAAGATGCAGCTATGAGTGGAAAGAGCTATGTGAAGACTGGAAGAGAGATAGTGCAAAGGGACAGCTTCCCTCAGAGCACGAATAGCAGAAAGAACAGGAGAAATGTGGCCTTGATGAGATCTGGAGACATAATGCAGAAAGGGAGGGGGATGCATCTCATAGGGCTGCCTGGACACAGAGCATTCCATCAAATCTGCCCATTATTATTATTATTATTATTATTAGGAATTAACATGTCCATTTATCCCCGCTGCTTTTGAAATAAATACAAGAGGTGGAAATTCTGCCATAGGAGAAGTTAACTCTCTTGACTCTATTGATTCAACATTAAGGACATTTCCCGTAACATCATAAATATTTGAAATTTTTAGATAGTATCACATGTAAAACTATGCTATTTATACACATAAGATGGAATCACCAACTCTGTCTGAACATGATAAGCAAGCTGTAAAAAAAAAAGAAAACTGATCGTCGACCACACATTCTGGGTTTATTCTGTCTTTGCTGAGCACAAAGGCTTGGATAGGTTGGGCTTTGGCATACGGCTCAGAAGAAAGACAAGAAAATGTTTGGGAACTAGAGAACAATAGTAGCATGTGACTTGGAAGCTGAGGAGAGAAAAAAAAAAGTAACAATAAAAAAGAAAACTTCAGGGCTGACTGGAATTCCTCACTATAAGATGGTTGAACACCACAGAATGTTTTTTGGACCATCCTCCGCACAGGAAGGATGCACAAAAGATAAGTAGAGAGGGTGATAGGGTGATGCAAAGAGACTCCGGAAGCAAAAGCCAGGTATGGCGACTTGTCCCTTGAAAACGTCCTTGGCAAGAGCATCTCATGGTAGCAGAGCTCTGGTGCTCAGCAGAAAAGTGATGCGTGGATATTCTTCTAGGCCTCCAGTGCTAAAATGGGAAGCTCTCCTGTGTTGCAACCACTGCCTCTGCCCTGCCAGTTGTCAGAAATATGGAAAGAATCTGAACTCAAGGAGTTCAAGGGCTCTTGAGATGAATTAGCATCACTGGGTAAGCCATGGTGCCCTGTAGCCTTAGTGACCTCACAGAGGCATGAATGCAATGGAAAGTGCTTGTGGATCTGGTCAACAGTACAGTGTTTCTCACTTGGGCTGGTAAAGCTGTTTGAAGTGAGGAAGACCTCACTAAGTGCTGAGGATTATCAGGCAGGCATTTCTGCGCTCATTTGGCAACGAACAGCTTTGCATTCCCCTGGAACTGGAAACCCCTTTGATGCAAAGGACAACGCTGATTCTCTGCTTCATTAAATCCCATTATAAACATCTCCCAGCTTTGCTTAGCAGCTGAGGTGGATTGAAATTTACTCTGCCCAGACCATCAGCAGAATTGAACTCCCCTCATCATCCTCCCCTGCCTTCGAGTCATAAGCTGTATTTTCTGCAGTACCATTTTACCTGGAAAGGCAAGGCAGAAGCCTCCCTGGAGAGCACACCTAGCCATATGCCTTTTTTTTTTTTTTCTTTTTTTCTTTTTTTTTCTAACAAGCAGCAGGACGCTAAGTTGACTGCAGGCAGTGAATCAGAAATTGTAATTCTGTTGCTCTTCATCCTGTGGGAATTCTCCTCCCTCCCAACACAAGCCAAGTGAAAGCAGCCCTTCCCACCTCCACCAGAACCCAGCAATTGGAACAAAATAAAGGGCTGGAGAGACACTAGGGAAGAGGGGCTCTGGAGTCTATTTTCTCTCTCTTTTCTGCCCCCACAACCTCCGGCAGGCAATATTGCCTTATAAGGCAGAATTTCTGATGCACTGGAAAGGAGAAAAAATTATTTTGAGGTTTCCAGCAATGGTGTGAAATTCAAACCTCATTCAATAGCGACATTTGCACTCAAATATTAATTGATTTTGCTGTGAGGCTCCCCTGTGCCCCCTTGCTACTGCATCCCTCTCCATTGCCTGATGTGTGAACCTACTTAATTTTGTCATCATCTTTTAGTGGACACGCTGAGCCAGGGAACCCCAGTGCTCTCCTCCCTCCTGCTCCTTTCACCATCTGGTTCTCCTTCAGGCCTTCAACTCTTTCTATATTTCTCACTTCTACTATCATTCCCAATATTGTCTTCTGCACATATGAGGAGAAACTATGGGAAATCCATGATGATTATTGTGTGCATCAGGACCTGACTGGCACAAAGGGACTACAGACCTCTGAATTCTCAGGCAGAGAGATACTTTTAATACTTTTAAAGAAAAATACTGTCTAAAGATGAATTAGTGACTCAGGAAATCTTACTTTCAGGGTGGATTAAAAAATGGCTTCCTTTGAATGAAAATATCAATGAAAAGTGATTTTAACATTTCCCTAATCATGCCTTATGCTTCATTAAAAAAGTAAATGGGAAGTTTATCCAAAGTGTTTTTGTTTCTTTGTTTTGTTAATAGCTTAACATAATCTGCAAAATGACTCACTTTGCAAAAAAAAAAAAAATTGAATTTAGTAAAAAATATTCAATTCTCCTTCAAAACTATACCTTAACTATAGAAGTATTAACCAGCTTTAACAACATTGAATCAGCAGGGAAATAGTTTCAGACAGAATCTCATTTCTTAGAGCTGACTTTTCATCAAAACTCTCAAGTTTTTCAGCCTAAAAATTTCAATAGAAAATACAATTTTTTTATCCCCACAGGAGTCATGTGCTTTCTGAAATCAGTTGGGTTTAGTTAAAAATCCAGCTTTCCCTACAGAGACAGTTTGGACACAAAGTGCTTGTCTTCCTCTCTACATTTCAAGTGACACCCTGATCCCTTCCCCAAATACTTTTCAATACATCCCCCAATACATCCTTCTCTTGCACATCACAGAAATTCCTGTTGAATTTATTCTAAAATACTTGTACTCCCTGAAGAGGTCATTAAGTAGTTCTTCGTCTTTATCCCCTTCTAGCTGTTTTCCTTCTCTCTCCCTCTCTCCATCTCTCTCTCCATTTTTATTTATTTATTTATTTATTTTCCAGGGGTGGTGAAAGTCTTACATGGATGCATGGCTGGTAGGCTCATGGCCTTTCCATATTTATTGGACTTGGAGCTATAATCAGTATAATGGTCTCTATTAAATATTAATTGTTATCAGATTACTTGCATATTAATGGAATAGGCCTGAAGGAACTGTTTTTGCTATAAAACTGTGAACACTGTTCTGTATACAGAGTAATTGATGGCATGTTATAAATGTTTGACTGGCATGACTTTTGATGGTACATTACCATGTATGAGCTGTGCTAGATATTCCAGGTAAATGCCTTTAAATACCAGACCACTTTGTACTCTTCTGTGTCCTATGGATACCATCACAAGAGCTGCATAAATAAGTTTTAGGCAACCTTCAAAAATTTCCTTGATTCCTACATCTCAGTCTAGCTCAGTTCTTATAATATCCAGGCCATATTTCCAGGACACCAAAGCAATATACACAGACAAAGACGCCATTACGATTCCCCAGGAAGAATCCACATGGCCTCTCCACATGTAACATTTCAGGCTTCCTTAAAATCAAGAGGACTGCTTGCTCATTTCTTAACTTGACACTTTCTGAGAGCAAAATTTTCCCCGGCCCCACTTTGTGGCAAAAAGGGAGGAGAGGGAGGCTGAGGAAAGTGCTGAGATTTTCATGCTGTCACCACAGGCTTCCCAATGAAGCCTTGTCGAAAGTCTAGATCTGTTCATCTGAGAGTCCTATGCAGAAGGCTTTGGCCTCAGCCTTCACAAACTGGGGCTCCAATACAAAATTTATAATTGGAGAATTAGGTGCTGCATGAGCAAAAAGCAAATGGTTAACACTCATTTCACAAGATCTTAAAAGCACTGGAGACATGCATTCATATAAAAGATAATGAACCATAGTATATTTGTTACAAAGCTAAGCAGCTAATCTGACATCCCTATGAAGCAACTGCTGCGTTTGCTACTGCTGCTGACTGGGTAATGTGCTGTGTTTGCTAATGAGGTTCGATATCAGGGTATTTACCGGGAATCCCATTCAGCACAGTTCAATCTGCAGAGAGAATCAGTCCTTGCAAGACTCTGCATACTATTACAAGCAGGAGTATTTACGGTGCAGTGCCATGTGCCCCAGCCCTGCATCGTGGTGCTAAGTGCTGCACTAGTTAAACAGCAACCCAAACATTCAGATGTGTCTCTACGTCTTACTCCTGGGGGTTGTCCATACTCTCTGGTTTTCCTGGCACTGACTGCTGCCTCTGAACATAGCAAGAAAAATGTCTCTTGCTGTTGTATTTGGAAAGTTACTCCCCAAAGGTCAGTGTTGGCACCATCCTTTGGGAAACTGCCACCTCCATGTGACTATTGCCTCCTACCTCAAGTACAATCTACTGTCATCACAAGAGGACTATGCACATAGGAACTGTGGACAACCCTGGTGTATGGTTTTGGACCCAAAGAGAGAACACACCTAGAACCAAAGGAGTTGGAATGTGCTTGTCCTGTCTTAAGAAACCCACATGTCTCTCTTTATGCTATTCTGCTGTTCTGCACTTCATTCCCTACCTTTACCTCTGCCTACTGCTGAGTGGAGTGTGCCAATGCCTGCACAGTGTTGTCAAACTCTCTTCCTTAACTAGCAAGAACTCATTTAGGGTCTATCATTTAACTAATACAGAAAGGATTCATTTCTCTCTAGGCTTTCTCTTACCTTTATCAACACTTTTTTAATGCTATTCAACTCCCAGTTCTATACTGGCAAATAATGCTCAAATTCTTCATGGCTAATTTTATATTTGACTGTCGTTAATAATAATAATGTACAAATGCCATCTTCTTCGTATTTCCATGTTTAGGAACATTAAACAATCCAAATCCCAGCATAGTTCCACTTCCTTTTGAGGAACTCTACTGGCAACGAGCTTCAGTTATTCTGTTCTTTATCCATCTCTTTTAACCTGTATGTTCCAGGTTATGCCTAGGTGCCCCGTTTCCTGCGAGACTTCTAATGAGAAAGCATGCAGAAGGCAACTGGGAAATCCATGTATAGTATATCAAGATGGATCACTCTTCTTTACATTCTTGTCAGGTCCTTCAAAGACCTCTGGTGAATGTATGAAGTATTTCTTCCCACTATACATCTATTAATTTGTTCTTCACTATAGATTTTGCCATTCTTCCCAGTAAAAAAGTCAGTCTTACCTCTCTATGGCTCCTCAGATTTCCCCAGAGTTCATTTTAAAAAACTGGCATCTCATTTGCCACGTCCTATTCCTCTGGCATTGAGGCCAATTTAAGCAATAGGTTACAAGCCACAGTGAGCAGATCAGCAATTTCATATCTCAACTCCTTTACAACGCATGTGTGAATACCATCTGGTCCTGGCAATTTGTCATTTTTCACTTTATTGATTCATTCTAAAATCTCCTTTACTGACACTTTAATTTAAGATTGTTCCTCTGACTTGTCTCTAGCACTATCTAAAGGCTCCAGTGTAAAAAAAATCATCTTATGTTCTAGTGCAAAGAACTAACAGATTATCTGCCATTGCCTTATCTTCCTGAGCACCTCCCTATGCTTTGGCCACCTGTTGTCTCCTCCAGGTCTCCATCAGGTTTCCTGGCAACTTCTCCTTAGCAGGGATCTCAGCTAGTGAAGGACTCAGCAACCCTTAAGCACAGGGATTAGGGAGGACTGCCTTTTTTTCTGTATTTCAACAGGTGAACTGAAATGCCCAGCCAAGTTATAGGCTGTCCCAGTGAGGAGATACATGAAAACAACTCCTTCAAGCTGGCCCTTGTAGTCAGCTGGGACATCCTCATTCAGCCATGAACAGAAGGAGGATTTATCTGTCTAGACTTTCCACTGCTCCCTAGTGACGAGGCTTTGACATGAAGCATATGGCAACCAGCAGCTTGAGCTTAGCAAGGAGTTTGCCAGGAGCCCAGTGTAGTTGGGGTGTCCTTTCTTTCTTCCTTTCTTCCTTTCTTTCCATAAATTCCAAAAAGATCCAGCTCAGCTGAGGGACACTGAGGAAGGGAATGAAATGAGGGGACAGCTTTTTAGCTTCCTATAAGCAACTCATACTACGTGATGCTGGGGCATGCTTGGCTCATCTCTTCTCCACCATGCTCTTTCTAAAAAGGCTCCAAAGTCCCTCTTCAATGGTTGGGAAAACAGTTAAAAGACTCCCTTTTTATTCAGTATCATACCTTTGTGGAGCACAAAGGGAAGTTTGTACACCATTAATACACAGCATCAGAGGAACTTTCTGCAACGGTCTGGGAACATTAAATACCTCTAATGCACCAGTTTCCATGGCAGTGCTTCCTGCATGCTCTGTTCCATGTGAGCCTCTCTGACCTGAGCACCGAGTATAATACACAGCCTAGTGGGAATAAAGGGAGGATTGTTAGGGGCTGCAGAAGCCTCACCAGACTAACACTGCAGGGATAGCTGCTACTTGGGCTCCTCATTAATGTTTAATGAAGCAAAGTGTTTACTGAATTGTAACTAGAAAGCAACCACCTGGACTATTAAAGCTGCTGTCCTGAGCTGTCAGCCTTCTCCATTTCCAAGGAGATGCCAGGGTGAGTGATTTGCAACAATAGAAGGAGCGAATGTTCCTCTTGTGATCATGCACACATACTTCTGGATAAGAGTGATCAGCAAACCTAGGCAGAAATCTCTGTGGAATTAAGGCTGCAGCATGAGGAATCCCAGCTTCATGACAGTGAGGAAGCAGCAGGACTTCATCATTGAAAACCACAGTTTAAGAAAACGCATCTAATCCTTTCCCAAGGCAGATCTGCAAACCATGGGCATGCTTTGCCTCCAAAGCTGACTCCAAAGGGCTACTGTACATTGCTGCTTTCGCACAAGGCAGCTTTAGCTGTCCACTCAGGTCACAGATACCCTTCAACAGAGCTGAAGCACAAAGTCCTCACACTGGGGAATCAGGCTGTGGGGCATCCCACCTGCAAACTTCAGCGCCTATGCCACTCTGTAGGTATATGCAGCTTTTTTGTTTGCAAAGGCACAGGAGGGTCAAGACTACCCTTTGGTGGGGGGGAATACAGGGGTATCTGCATTTACAGAGTGGTTTCTGAAGAACATGTGGCTCAGTGGTCAGTGCTGTTCATCTCCTTGGCCTCCAGAATGATGCCTTTTGCAATCCTAACAATGTATTTGTGGGGATATACTCCTGTTCCTGAGTCATCCCCCCCACACTCCAACTCTCAAGCATAACTCTTGGAGAAAGTTGCCATCCCTGGCAAAGAGAAATAATCACAGCATTACATGCAGTTCTGGCAGTGTGAGAACCTCCACACAAACTCCAAAATGTCATTTTGGAAGTTAGCACTTCATCTTTTTTAGCTGCAAAGGGTAAAGATCCTCCTCAATGCAAATTAGCACTGCAGCAAAGATGCCAAACTCTCCTTTCCTCCCCCAGTTATGGTAAGATTCAAGACTGCCGCATGATTAAGCCCTGGCAGCTTTTCCTCCCCTTCTTTTTCTAAAACAAACATTAAATTATGAAAATAAATGTAAAAAATCCTTTATGCTACTGAAATCTGGATGTTATGGATCAAAAGGACCAAAGTCAGAATATAGAAAAACAAAATGTTACAGAGAAATATCAGCTCTTCATTCTTCATTTCATGGACTTTAAATCAGTATTAAATAGTTGCATTAAGCAGGCAGAATGTTAGAGAAATAATGCATAACATTTTGTAGGAATGCTTCTGTCCTGTGAAAAAAATGTAAATTTTTTAACACTAGTATGTTTTGCAAATCCACATTTGTTTTGCAGCTTGTGAATTTATTAAAGATACCTGGGCAATGTCTTGATTCTTTGCTTTCCAATGACTATTTTCTTTTGTTTAATTTAATTAAACAAGAAAAAAAATTCTAATTTTAAATTAAAATGCTTGGAGTTTGTCAAGTTTTCTTTCTGGCTGAAACAAAATCTTTGATTTTATGATTTTTCGAGGTGTTTGATTTAGTTTTGCTTTAGCCTGGAATAAAATTCTCTTATTCTGTGAAAAATGTAGATCTATACATAGTCTGTGACAAAGTTAAAGTTTCCAACAGAACTTCCCCTTTTGCATTTTATGAATCTTCAGTTTCCTTTCTAACATTGAGGAACTTTTGTTTTTCAGTGCTACATTCCATTTTGGTAAATTTTAGTCAACAAATTAGTCAGAATCTGTTTTTTTTCCTTTCTTCTTCCTCTCAAGCACAGAGTCCTTTCCTGAGAAAATATGCAGTAGACAGTGCTGGGAACTGAGATATGATTGCAGGGGCTTTCTTCATACTCAACTAAAAAAGCATTTGCCACACTGGAAATTCATCTAGTCTTTAATATTTTAGCATACGCTACTCATGGGCCGTGTGGGGGTCGCTGCTTTGTGCCCCTCTTGTTAACTTCCCAGGACAGTCGTGTCTTCCTCACATGCCTTCATCCTGCTGCTCTCTCTTCATATGCACAGGATGGTTGTGATAGACCAGCTCCACTGGAATATCCCTGATGAACACCTTCTTCTGAGATCCATAGGTGGTCCCTATGGAATTAGCTTATGGAAGTTCCAGTGGAACTTCCAGTGGAAGACACCAGATGTGTCTGTAAGGGGGGAGTCAAAATCTTTCAGTGCTGAAGCAATGGAGAGAGGTGGATGCTCTGTGAGTCCAAAGCACGTGCCTTGCTGCTAGCATTTACTAAAGCAAACGTTATGCTGAATGAGTGTCTCAGTGTAACTGTGACTGCTGGGCACCACAACCAGCGTGTAGGTGAGGAGATGGGAGTCCACAGGGTGGGGGGAAACGAATGGACATCGTCACCAACACAACTCAGAATGAATCATCTCCCCCTCCGTCAAGGCAGCTCCTTGGGTAGGAAGGGAAGGTCCTGGCCAAGGGAAGTCTGTTTCTTCACAGTATAAGCCCCGTCTTTTCTCATTTCATTAAATTTCCTTCACATAGGAAGGCAGAGCATTACTTCTATTTCTAGGAAAAAAAAAAAAAAAAAAAGTGGTGTAAACTCTGGAGCTAGTTCTACAGTTATTGTGGAAAAAAAAAAGACTAAAAAAACTGTTACCCTTTCCTAGAAGTGGAGAACCTTCCTTTAGTCCCAAACCTCCTGACAAACCAGGGTTTCCAGGGAGAAAACTGAAAAGTCAAATTTGGGGATCAGTGAAACAGATCTAACAGAGAAAAAAAAATGAGGTTCCAAACGATGCCTACAGATGTGCTGTACTTTGGGTCCAGGACTCTTCTGTACCTTTGCAAACTACATGTATGACCTGGAGAGTCCCACTTCTGCCTGGGCTGCAGCTTCCCTTTTACACAGTGGAGAGCAAAGCACAACCTGTGGGAAGATGGCACTGTGACCTGTACTGACCGATGCTGTAGGGGGTTGCCTTCCTGGATCAGCTTTCATCTCCACTGGCTTCCAGCTTTGCTCGGTTCTCTGTTCTTATCTCTTTTTTCAAACTCTGTGATGAGAAAAGAAGACTCTGTAAAGGCAGCATTTTTCTCCAGGGTGGAAGACAACTCTCCTGCCCAGCAATTTCTAGAATGTTGGTGCATCATGGCACAGTCCTCCTGCCCTCCACAGTTACCCTCTGATGACCGTGAGTCAAGGCTAGGGAAGCCCTGAAAGCATGGCTGAACTTGGTGAGTTGCACTGGCTGAGCAAAAAACAGCAGCTTTTTCCAAATGAGAAGCAAGGATTCCTGCAGAGGTGTAGGTGTAAAACTGAAGTGAGTATAACATTGACATTGGAGCTGGAGAAGATGGTGTCTGCACAAAGGAGTGCAGCGCTCAGGATGTGTGTGTGGCTAAGCCATACCCTCCCCTTCCTAAACCAAGTCGCAGGGTGCTCACCAGTGCTGGCTCAGTCCCCTGCCCAGTGTTTCAGTGGTGTTTCAGGAGTCAAGCTGGAAGCTCGGGAGGGAGGCCTTTATCAGTCCATACAAGTGCTTCCACAGTCTAGGTACCTGCAGCCTAGCTGGAGACAAATGCAGGTTGCACCATGCAATTCACCAGTTTCAACTAGTTGGATACCTCCTGAAAGCAAGACTAATGGCTTCCTAGCAGAGTTGATTTCTTGCAGTTGACCATAATGGGACTTCAGATGATTACTTAGATGGCGACAGCTCCATCTCATCTTCTACTCTGTGTCAACATTTGGGCAGATGAATCCTGCTAGGATTACTCTGCCACATGCCCATGCACCAGGAGGGAGCTTTCTCCTTCACACTAGTAATGGCTCAGCACTGGAGCAGCTCAGTGGGATAAGGCCCTGTTCATCCTGGCACGGTGTCCATGTCTGTCTTTCCATCTGATAGCCCTCCCTTGAGACAAATGAGTGCTAGCTTTCCATCATAGTGCCAGTGCAAGTTAGAGGAAGAGATGGGAGTAAAGGTCCCTTCTCCTATTGATCAGACTAGAAAACCCCCCCAACATAAAACAATTTTCTTCTTGTCAGAGGAAGTGTTCTATTTGGCATTTTAACCCAAAATGAACTGATTCACTTCACCAAAAACTGTGTAAAAGTGCTGGGTCAACCTCAAACAATTATTTTTTTTTCTGGATCACTGGCCAAATCAAGAAATCAATTACTTGCATTGCTTTGTTCGCAACAATCAGACAAGGGAATCTTGCCCTCCATTTGCAAAAACAGCAGAAGGAGGTGAAGGATCTGAGCTGTCACTAGCACATATACAGTGGTGCCAGCTCTTGCCTTCCAGGGCCCAGAAAAACAAGTGATTTTACAGGAAGCAGTAAAGTTAATTATTTCTTGAGCTCCTTTCCCTGGAGCAGTGAGAGAGGGATGCGGCTGTGATTCAGAGAACGTACATAGCTTGGAGATTTACAGAAGCGTGTGCTCTGGTGCAGAGGTGAGCAAAAAAAACCCTAAATGCAGGCAAAACCACGCGTTGCTACAAGCATTTCTTTTTCCAGGAAAGTGAGTGTAACTCTCAGAGCAAACATGAGCTGAATGAAAGTCCAGCTTCTCTGTCAAGGGCTGTTCCCACTTAGGTTTATTAAGGAGTGATCTAATCAGGACTGATTCTGGACTGAAGCTGTTAATGATTGAATATTCAGGGTTTCTTAGCGGCTTCCTGGCAATTGTTGAGTATATGCACTAGAGAACAGCTCTACTTCTGATGCTGCTGTTTCTTTTACCAGCATGTAGACCAGAGCAATTCAGAAAATAGGAAGCAAATGCACTGAAAATTCACAACAGTAAAAGACAAATGATTTTCTAGACATACACTTTGCTGACTGGGATTTGGGAAACCTCGAGACTGTTAGCTGCAAGTCTGTATTTTACCCTTTCCAGCTAAACTTTCAGCCTTTACTCATGCAAGGGAATTCACGGCACAGGGAGAAACCCAAAGAGAGAAGTGGATACTCTGCATTTGTTGAACCGACTTTTACCTGGAAAGCAATGATCAGGAAAGCAGATGTCCAGCAGAAAGCAGAACAAGCATGTATTCCTGTTGACTAGACATTCTCAGGGTGGTTTCCATTATGGTTTCAGTTATGTCCCTTCTTGTCTATGGTGGAATATCCTTCTCCAGGGACAGGAGCCATCAGTGGAAGGAAATTACCTCTTAAAAGGACTAGAATTGGACAGCCTGATGCCTGAGCCAGAGTTTTTGATCTTTGCTTTCCTTTGATGTTTAAGTCTGGGCTCAGGAACTAGTTTTTCATTGTCTGTGAAATGATGGTACTTGGTACAGCAGCCTGAATCCAGTGAGCAAGGAGCCTCACCTCAAGAGGCTCACTAAGAACTCCTCTGCTTTGGACCTCTCAATCTCAGTCTACAGGGATCTGGATCACTATGTAGCATCCATCTATTTCAGAGCTGGACACCACTATGCACAGTTTCTTTGTGACTAATTCTCTAGTGGATTTAGCCTAAAGTCCAATGCTTTGTAAATAACTAACATTATTATAAATTATAACCTCTGCATCATTGTTTAGACTTGGTCTGCCATGCTGCAATTTCCTACAACAGCATCTTGAGCTATCCTTATCTGCAAAATTAGACACTGTTTTGCTGTCAGTAATCTGCATCATAGAGTTTTTTTTATGCTGTGACTGTTACTCATAAATTCCACTTGAGTAAATGGAAAGATGCAATTTCTTCTGTTCATCAGTGTCAGGCAGTTATCCAAACCTTGTCTCATCTTTACAAGTCTTTGTCTGCCCTTTCCACCTTGAAAACATATTTTAACAATGTGGATATCAGATATGGATACAGTAATTTATCCACTCTCACTAATACTATATCCAGAAGTCACATCGCCTCTTTCTACCCAGTTAGTATTTTCCTATGAATGTATCTCATGTTCATGTTCACTCTCTAGTTTCTAAGACAGAGCTTCCATTAGGTGATTTTCAGAAATGGTCTCCAAGTCATTTGTAGGGCCATGGCTTCACCACCTCCTGTATTACAAGTGTGATCTCTGTGATATGTGCCTTGATTAAGGACCTGGAGGTAGATGGGTTGAGATGAACGTTGTTCACTTCAGCCGACCTCACTATACGATCAGGATTTGCCCTCCGTAACTAATCTTCCATCTCACCATTTTTTTTTATAATTTTGCATTTCCTTCCAATTCAGCCTTAAAGAAGCCAAATGGTTTTGGACTGAAAACAGACCCCACCAGAGCAGCTAGCAGGATTGGTTGCTGGGCAGCTCATTCTGTGCAGCTTGGATGAGACTTTGCTACATGGCACAAGACAAAAACAGAGAACTTGCCAGCCACTAGCCACATATGATGTTGCCACAACATGAGTAAAGCAGGTGAATACCTTATCAGACTCCTCATCAGGAAACAGAAAGGAATACTTTGTTTTATGTGTGCTTTGAGAAAGGAGCTGATGGTTATTGTATATATAGTATCTTTTTTTTTTTCTCTTCCTTTCTTCTTCCCTTATATTTTCTCTCATCAGTGAGATGAGGGATCTGGATCACTACGTAGCATCCATCTATTTCACTGGCCACTTGAGCCTTCACTTGTCAATAGGGAAGATCAGGTCACAGAGCATCTGGCCAGTTTGCTCACTGATTCCTTGGCTTCTGGAAGAGAACTGAGGCACTATACTAATAACAGCTGAAAATGTAAACCCAACACTTGGTGCTGCCATCTGGAGCCTGTGGTGCTCACAGAGAGACAGTCTATCGCTGTAATGAAATTATCAGAACATGAGTGGGGACTCTCTGCTCTTCACACAAACCAGGGTGGACAGAACTGTTGTCTTTACCACAATACTGCACAGGTGTGAGATTTGGATGTTGTACAGAAAAGGCTTCCAGCAGCTGTAGAAAAAAATGCACCAGAGGAATTTCAAGCCTTGCTCTGAATGAGATAGTAAGAGAGAGAGCCAGCAACAACATTTTGCAGTTTTGCTGAGTGCACCTCCGTTGAGGCATGATTAATGAAGCCCCAGCCACAATGGGCCGGACACATGGCTCAGATGGACTCAGAAATATGCCAACACTTCCAAGAACTCTCTAAAAAAAGAGTATGTGAAGCAGGTCTTTTGAACTCCCACTTGCAAAAAGGCAGCATTAAAGCAAGTACTTGGGGGAACACTTGTGCAAAAACAACATACTTTGGGAGTGAAAATGCACCTAGGGTAAGCAGTGCAACAGCAGGGCACTGCTGCTCCATCCAGCTGCATAGGATCCATCACAGCAGCACTACTATAAAATCCATCTCTTATGATGAGCATCAAACCTGAGTAGTATTTCACTCAAAATGCAGTCACGTTAGGAAATAAACAGACTTTACAAAAAATACCCACTGCAGAGGGAAACAGGCTACTCAGTCTGTGGAAGACCTCAAAACTAGAAGGTTGCTCACCTGCATGTCCTAAACCATGCTGCATCCCTGGGCCAGGCTTATGGGCAGTTCCGTACCTCATGATGCAGGGTGGCATATCCACACCTGCAGCAGGATATACAACAGCTGAAAATGCTGCCATGGCCAAACACTCAACAGGTGCTCAGAATATGTGAACCATGAGTCAAGCAGTGGCTACATGCAGGATTGCAGAAGTTTATTACCCGGTTTTTGGGTACCTCCTGACACTTGCAAGTGGAAGCAGTTGAATCACCATGTTGTGCTTTCTTGTTTTAAGTTAAGCAGAAGAGGTGACCAGTACATTGATTTATTCTATCTGCTAATCACAGAGCAATGGTCATCCAGCTTCTGTCTTATGACTAAGAAAGACCACATCTCCTTGATATTTTTTCACCATATTCCAAGGCTCTGAGCTGAACCTTGCGCCTAAGCTTTGCTAGGGGAGAAGGAAGAAGGACTCTAGCAGGTGCCCCCCAATACTAACCATCAGCAATCTACATGGATCTACATCTATCTCTTTCTCAAGGCTAGTGAAGTGCTATTTGTCATAGAAGAAGGGATCCTGCTCTTCCACTTTCACAGACACATGCTGATTGGTTGTCTTAAAAATTGTTTTTTAAACGGTACAGAGGAAGCGATGGAGAGTGACCATGAGGGGACTGAGGTAAAGAAGATGAACAAAAAAACAAAAACAGAGACCTTCGTCAACAGAGACCTCAATAACCTCTGCAAATAGAAAACCGGAAAGCGAAACCACAGCTAGATGGCTACTGCAGGTAGCTTTCCAGAAAAATGCCTGGATCCCCGGTTGGATTATAGAAACAGTGGGTTGATAAATAGTCAGATAAGTTGTTTGTGATTAACACAATTTGATTGTGATTAAATCTGTCTTTCAAAAACTGGTGAAGCAATCTCATAATCAGCATTTTTTTTTGAGAGAGAGTTTAATTAGAATGGGCAAAGAAGGAAAAGATGAAGATAATGCTTTTAAATATGGAGGGAAAGGAATCAGGCTACCAAAGACTAGCCGTCATAATTCATGCAAAAAACACTGGAACAGTAAAACCAGACACTGGTCATCCATTAAAGATAGTAAGATGAATAGAAAACTATATTAGTTTTAAGAGCAAATTGTGACCAACCAGAATGATGTCAAGCTGTTGTAAGATGGAGTTTGTGACTGGGAAGAGGTGACTGGTGTCACATTTTTTGACTTGGGCAGGATTTGCTCTTTGCCAAGCTGACAGTACAGCAGCCCAGTCAGGGAAACTACTCTAAAAGTGTGAAAATTAGGCTGGAAAAATGTTTTTCTCTGACTAGACATATGATATTTTGAGGGCTCTTGCTTTATCAGTATGGAGCAGAGCACCTTCGATCCATCCGTGCTGGGGTAGGCATGCCCTGCACTGTGCTGGTGTGCGTGTGGTCAATATGTCCTAAAAACCTCGTTGTTTATGTGGCCACCAGCATGCATATGTGTGTCTGCAGGGTACACAACACAATGACACTCACAGCAACAGGATGAAAAAAAATACCTGAAGAAAGCAAGGAGAGAATCAGAACCCTGGTGTTGCAAGAGCGCGAGAAATTCCTAGATCCACTGGGATTCACATGCTGAGTTCTAGGTTATGTTGGTATTTGCTCTTCTCCCATGATACCAATCACTCCATCTTATGGGGAGGAAAAAGAGAGGGGGGTATTATTATGATGGCTTTCTACCTCTCAACCCCTGCAAATACATATAATGTGAGCAACACAGGTGTGTCTAATTCGTATGAATAATTTATGCAAAGTAATAAGTTCCTAACGCCAATAAATAGAATAAATACAGCACCCAGAGACCACGTTACACAGTAGAATTCATTTCTACACAGATATAAAACTGTTATGATCAAGTAAGGGGAGAAATAATCTCCATCAGTGACATTTCCTTATTTCTTCAATGTTTTATTTGCACAGTGTTGTGTCCCTGCGTAGTGTACAATTCATCCAGCTGTCCTGGGGATGCCTACAAAGCTGTTCCGGCAGGTATTCTATTAATCATTTCTCATCACCAGACAGACATTGTTGGAGGCTCTTCTTGTTTGTCTTGCAACATTAGATCACTTTTAGCAACAAGCAGAGGAAGAATTAAACATATTTTCCCCACAGATGCTGAGACAGTCTTATTTGTAAAATACATATTTTCACTGTTAATTTCATAGTAGCTTCCACTGAACAAGACATAAAAAGCCATTATTGGACATCAATAACATTTTGGAATTCAGCAGTAACATAACAGAGGAGAAACTCTGTATTGGTTGTTTTGATTTTTGCAGATTTTTTTTTTTCCATTCATACCCACATCACCTTTTCCCATTATTCCTCAGCTTTTACCATTTTATCTTTCACTAATGGTTTTGAGAGCTCAATAGAAACACTGTAATGCCCTGTACACATAGTAGTGTTATTTCTATGGTCATACTCTGTAGACTACACTAATATCCTTACCTTTCAGGTACCCACCCTTATGTGAAAATAACAGGGAGTGAAAATCCTGTCCTGGTAATTCTTGTTGCTATTCCTTGCTGTTTATCTGATTTTTCTCCTTAATAGTTCTGGAGAACACAAGTAGTGCCACAATCACCTAAATTCATGTGCTTTCCTTTAGGACAGGGATTTGGGATGATAGTAAACAAGGAAAAATGATTTTTTTTTTTTTTTTTACTAAGCAACTGTTTAGACCTTTAGCCTCAATTTAGCTAGCTGGATTACAACTGGGCCAATATTCGGCTGCATTTGTTTAGAAGCACAGAGTAACTCCCTCAGTGGGAAACTCTCTCATTCTCAGCATGGAAAAGGTCATTCCCTTTGGGGAGGAAACACCTACCTCTGCAACTGTTAATTGCAGCTGTTAATTGTTAGGTGGAAAGTGCTGGCAGGCTACAGCCTGGGACTGCAGATGATGGAGATGAAAGGAGAACAAAGACAGTAGGAAAATGTAATGCTGTGCATGGCACTGTAGGCCCTTGCAGGGCCTGGGCACATAGTCTGGGGACACTGTAGGCCCCTGGCAGAAGGTCTCTGTGAGGAGTGAGGTTTGGAAACACAGTGGGTTGCACACAAAAGGGCTGATCCAAGTTACATTTAAGAGCCGAGGACAGTGTCTGCTTGGGGATGAATGCAAAGCATCCATGGGCAGTGCTCCTTGGGATCCACCACGTGTGCTCCCATTCTTCTGACACCCTTAATCCATGTTATGTAAGCAAGGTCTGTAATAACACATAAAAAGGTGAGGAAGGAGAGGTATGTGTAGGCATAGTGAAGCACAGACCTGGCTGTGCTTTGGGATCTTTGGAATCATATGCTGTCTTCTCTCTGCATTCTCTCTCTGACCATCCCTTGAACTGGCCAGCCACTTGAGGAGCTATTGAATTTAATGTTAGCCCAGCCAGCAACTATGTTGTGTTTGCACAGAGCTGCACGAGGATGCTTTTCCTTGTGAGCTAACAGCTCCATGGATAGAGCAAAGCAGAACTGCTGCTCCAGCCCATGGACGCATGTGCACGCTGCCGTGTGTGTTACACACAAGCCAGACATTCAAGCATTTAATCACACCAAGAGAAATAAATTTATTTTAATGATGAAAGCTGCTATTCTAAGACACACTTGTACAGAAAATAAAGGGTTTCATAGCAGTTATCTCACCTGCCTATCAGGGAGTGTGCAGCTCTTTGCTATGCTATCCAGGTGTTTAGAATAAATTTAGCTTGCTTTCTTTCTAGTCCTAGTCCAAGAAATTCTTCCTAAAAGGCTGAAGGAGATAATAGCATAGAAGATGCTAAGAAAACTAAGGAGGTCTGTCATTACTTTTCCAATCTTTATATTTTCCAGAAAAGAAGTCTCTTCAGAATTATTTTTGTAGGAAGATTCCAGTTTGCCTGACAGAGTTTGTGGACTTTTCCCTTCTTTCTACTTTCATCCAGTTAGAAAAGAGCAAGGAAAAAGGGGGAGGTAGAAGAGATGGTCTTATTTGCAAAAAGACATTCTTTTGTTTTTAATTATTCATTTTTTAAGAGAAAAAGTCACCTTTGGAATTGGCTGTGATTTTTTCAAGTGGCGTGAGCTGGAAAGCAAATAGCAGCATGGGAGTGTTAATTCTCTCCGTTCTCACAAGATTTTCTCTGTCCAAAGAGAAGAAAAATCCATATTCTCAACACAAAGCACTTCGAAGTTCCTGTAAAGAAGGTTTGCTTTACAAACATTTGCTTAAAAAAAGGTTGGAAATCATAGAATCATAGAATCATTAAGGTTGGAAGGGACCTTTAGAGATCATCTAGTCCAACCCCCCTGCACACGCAGGGTCACCTACAGCACATGGCTCAGGACTGCGTCCAAACGGGTTTGGAAGGTCTACAGAGAAGGAGACTCCACAACCTCTCTGGGCAGTCTGTTCCAGTGCTCTGTCACAGTCACTGTCAAGAAATGTTTCCTTAAGTTCCTGTGGAACTTTTGGTGTTTCAGTTTGTGGCCATTACCTTTAGTTCTATCGGTGGCCACCACTGAGGAGAGGCTGCCCCATCCTCCTCACTGCCTCCCTTGAGGTCCTTATAGACACTGATCAGGTCTCCTCTCAGCCTCCTCTTCTCCAGGCTGAACAGGCCCAGCTCTCTCAGCCTTTCCTCATAGGGCAGATGTTCCAGGCCCCGGATCATCCTTGTAGCCCTGCGCTGGACTCTCTCCAGCAGCTCCACATCCCTCTTGAACTGGGGAGCCCAGAACTGGACACAGTACTCCAGGCGTGGCCTCACCATGGCTGAGTAGAGGGGCAGGATCACCTCCCTCGACCTGCTGGAGATCCTCTTCCTAATGCACCCCAGGATCCCATTGGCCCTCTTGGCCACGAGGGTGCACCGCTGCCTCATGGTCAACTTGTCATCCACCATGACGCCCAGGTTTCTGTAGGCAGCTCTGCTCTCCAGAAGGTCGGTCCCCAGACTGTACTGGTGACTGGGGTTATTTTTCCCCAAGTGCAGGACCTTGCACTTGTCTTTGTTGAATTTCATAAGGTTTCTCATTGCCCAGTTGTCCAGTCTGTCCAGGTCCCTCTGGATGGCAGCGCAGCCCTCTGGGCTGTCAGCTCCTCCTCCCAGTTTGGTATCATCAGTGAACTTGCTGAGGGAGCCCTCTGTGCCTTCATCCAGGTCATTGATGAATAAATTGAACAGGACTGGGCCGAGGACTGACCCCTGGGGGACACCACTAACCACAGGCCTCCAACTAGACTCTGCACCGCTGATCACAACCCTCTGGACTCTGCCATCCAGCCAATTCCTAATCCACCTCACTGTCCATTCATCTGACCCACATTTCTGGAGCTGGCCCAAGAGGATGCTGTGAGGGACAGTGTCAAAAGCCTTGGTGAAGCTGAGGTAGATGACATCCACCGCTCTCCCCTCATCCATCCAGCTAGTCATTCCATCATAGAAGGCGATCAGGTTAGTCAAGCATGATTTCCCCTTGGTGAATCCATGTTGACTACTCTTGAGCACCTTTTTAGCCTCCACATGTTTGGAGACAAGAAAAAAATGAAAAAGTTAATTGAAAATTAGTTTCACTCCTTGGAAAGCAATTTTATTCAGAGAAGTACTATCTCCTGAATGAAAAAGAGTACTTTTTTTTTTATTTTTTTTTTTCACGCTGTTCCAATTAACAACATCTAAACAAACACTCTTGTTTCTGACTATAGGACAAATATAGACTAGTCACATATATTGTTCAAACCCCATTTATATGGCTTTGGCATGGATCTTTTCTATCCTTTGATATATCTAATGTCACCATTAAAAAACTCCAGTGGCCATTTGCCTGAGTGAAGCATCTTTATGACCCAGCACAACACAGAAGTTATAGGCTTCTTAAGAAAAGTTGAGGGGTGCAACAAGTGTCTAGACACACTTGATAGAAATTGTTTTAATAGCTCATGGTGTGAATTTGGCCTTCTTCACATATCCTTCACAGAGCTTATCTAACATTGATTTTTTTTTCCATCTGAACCTAGAAGCAAGGGTGAAAGGTTCCTCTATAGTAGGCATTTAGTTATATACTGTCAGAAATTGAGTCTTCTTATCTTAAAATAGGTACCAAGATGGTTCATATGAGTGGTCCTCTGAAAGCCTCTGGGGTTCTGGGTTCCTCTGCAGAGAGCAGCTCAGATTTATGAAGATACTTTAATTTCTCAGCTCATCATCCGCTCTGTGGGGATAATAGTGTTCCCTTATTAATGCCCTCAGTTTACCTCTCTCCGGTCACTGTGGGATGCTGCAAGGGGACAGTCACTGCCTTGTGCAGTTACAAAGTTGCCCCAGTCTGAAATGGGGCCGCTGCATCTGTGCGAATGTCACTCACACCATCCCTGCTGGGGTTTGGTTTGCACCAGAATTCAAAGCAGCTCTACAAAAGCACGATCAAAGCTTCTCTCCCTCCCTCCTTGGGCTGACATCAGCAATATTTCTCATCAAAAAGCAAGGAAACATATTTGCCTGTGGTTGTCTTCTAAATAAATCCCCCTATCTCAGGAGGCTTGGGGCTGCTGTCTTAGAGCAATCATTTTCAGTGCTGCTAGTAAGATTCTTCTTTTCTCTCCTTCACCTTCAAAAAAACTCCCACTACTGTAGAAATGTGAGATGTTTACATCTGTTTATCTTTCTTCTGATCTCGGGAGTCATATAACATTTCATCTTGTTCTTTATCATTACTTCTGCATACATCTCTGAGAAAAGCCTCCTTGCAAAGTTTTGCCTCCCAAGCCAATTCTGCACCAGTACCCCAGTGAGAGCTTTCCCACCTTTCTCTTCTCCAGCCTCAGCTCCCTTTATTTATCTCAATAACCTGCAAAAGATGTCACAGGCTTGTTCTGCTAAACCATTGCAGAGGTTCTATCCAGACCCTGTTCCTCCTGTGCCTCCACACAGGTGGGAGGTTACATAGGTTCTACTTATGAAGTTCCTGTAAAGCATCGTGTTTCTGTTAAAGTTTCTCTTTCATCTGCACTTTCACAAGTCTCTATGCAGGCAGCCCTCTGGCACCAGCCTGTGCTGAAGGTCTACATCCCTGAGAGTGAACGGCAGTGTTTTTCCGTTCAGATGCTGACAGACAGAAGGTAGGAAAGGGGCAGAGATCCAGCTCTAACTCCAAAATTGTGCCCAGTGGGACATAAGCTCCCTCACGGCACCTTTATAAGCCCCTCTGAAGCAGAAACACAGAAGTTTTCAAACACTGCTAGAATATTTCAGGGGATTCAGGTGTCCTCTTGCATTTGCTGGGAAGTGAGTCAGTAACAAGCAACCACCAAGAGTTTGGAGAATCCCTGTCCATAGTGGTAGTTGCCTTGCAGACAATGTCTTTTGGGGATAGGGATGTTGCTTTGTTTGTGGCACTCCCATAAGCTGTTGAAGTTGCCTCACAGTAGGTTTCAGCTGTCCTTGGCACTTTGATTCTCTCTGTGGCCTACAGCTATGTCCCCTTGAGCAAAAGAAGCAGTGCAAACAACATCCTTAAACTGAGCATGGGAAGAAACCTTTGGAAGAGATGCCCTGCACAGGTGTTGTCTTCATTTGCTTTGGGAACTTTGCTAACTCTTTCTGGATGAGTCCTAAAGCCATGGCAGAGTCCTGCACTCATCTGGCCACCAAGGAAGGAGAGGTAGAAGGGTTAATAGGAAGAGGAATTAAATGGACCTGATCTCACTAGTGTGAAGGGCACCCAGGGAACTGCCTTCTGGCCTGTATCAGATAGTATACTGTCTTACACACCATCATGAAATCCTCTCTCCATGGTCAGTGGCAGGAACTGGCAGTTGATGGTGTCGTATGAACCCTGCCTAAGACTGGCAGCATGACCCAGAACAGCAAGAGGGATAAAGTGTTGTCCAAAGCAGAGGGGCTGGCGGTGAGATTGCAGTGTGCCAGCCTGGGGAGTGTTGGGGCCTACCTGTTCAGAACACACAGACATTGCCTGCACACCAGAAAAGCCTGTTATGATGCTCAGGGAGATGGCAGTAACCCCGTAACATCAGTCTCCCCGTGGATTCACTGAACAGAGAGTAACAAAGAAACAGCATCTTTCTACCGGTCTCATCAGTGTCTTACATAAAGTTACAATTACCTTGTCAACCCCCTCCTCGATCTTATTAAACCCTCCACTAATTTACTTCTCTGGAAATGCAGGTCAGCCTGCTTGCCCTCCACATATCCTTGTCAGAGCTGTTGCTTTCGACAGCTTGAGTGTGGCCTGCACCTAAACAGCTAATGCTCCTCGTCTGGTGTGAAACCACGCTGAGTAGCACAGCTCTCCCACGAGCTCAGCCAAATCTGTAGAGCTTCTTGCTCTTATCCCTTTATATTATTCTGCCAGTCTTGATGTCAACTGCAAATTTTAGTTTTATTTTTAGATAATTGACAGAAATGTTGAAAAGCACAAAGGCTTTGCTGCTTCCTTGAGATCCAGATAGAAATGGTTGTGATGTTTAATAGTGTTTTGTGTTTTCTGTTTTCACTTCCCAACCCACTTAACATGGATTAGGTAATGCCAGATAAAAATGTTTTAAAACTGAATATGAGAGCCTTTTATGGGTTACATGTATGTAACCTCCTGTTGAGGGAAAATTCAGTGTTGAGGAATTCAGCTATTTTTCAGTGTGGCCTGCTTTATTCTTGCTATTCACAATGGTCCTTGATCCTGGTGGCCAAATAGCACAGAAGAATTCAGATTTCAGGATTCGGTCCTAACAGGAGTCGGCTCTGCCTTGGGGACTGGCTCTGCTGAAGCAGAGCTCCTTTACCAACAGCCTTTGTTCCTCCAAAGCAAGTCTCATGGTCCCTCAGCACTAACATGACCTTTCTGTGAGATGCTGTCATGCTCCTGATGCTTTTCTCAGCATGTAATGATGCTTTTGGTGTAGCCACCCAGAAAAGAGGGGAACCAAGCTGTGCAGAGGCTGTGCCCAGCAAGCCTGCTGCTGACCCATTTCCTAAAGTCATCTTGCCTACAACCCTGAGACGTCCTGCAGTGTTGGTGTGCTCAGCACCCCTTCCAGCCCTGTCATGCACTGCCTGTCCCCTCCTTTCCCTGCAGCATCACCTTAGAGGAAGCACACGAGCTCTTGATGTCCTCTCCGCTCACCAGGGTGGAGAGGAGCAGGGAGGTCTCTTGGTCTCCCTCCTGCAGCCTTGGCTGTAATTAATTCCCCTTGCAGTCCTCTGACTATTCAAAGGTGTAAACACGGGGCTATACGAGTACTTGGCAGCAGTCCAGGAGCAGCTCCAAGCACCAGGATGCAATAGACACTTTCAATGGGGATTTTTTTTTTTCATCAAGCCCAGATACAAACAAACCTTTAATTAATTCCTCTACAGAGTTCTGCTGAGCTCATGGCCTCTGTTTCTACCGGGAGGCTAATTAACCTGATCCACTTCTACCATGCACACTCCTCAAGATTGTCAGCTTTCAGTTGTTGAATCTTAATGTTTTTCATCAGTGTAACAATGTGCACTTGTTTGCCAGGTGCCTCTTGCCCCCAATGCACAGGATACATTTTTTTCTGGCCTATATGATCTCATGCTACAGCTGCTTGAAAGATGGTAGATCTTACACTTCTTTTTTTTGCTGAAAAAAGATGACTCCTTGCAAAAATCACACTTAGCACTGAAAATGGAAACCACCCAGGAATTTCAATTTTCCACTAAAATTTTCAGTTTTCAAAAACAGCCTTTTCTTGTTGGTGGGTTTTTTTTTGTGTGTGTGAAAGGCGGAATGGTACAGAATATGCTCCTGCTTCCATGTTTTCATCAAAATCTTGAGGAAAATGAAACCAAACTGGTATCTGCAGAAAAACAGACATACATCGGAATTTGGGGCAAAAAGGATATTTCACTAAGTGTATTTCACTAAGCTCCATCTTCATCAAAAACCCATTGATTTCAGGTGTGAAGTATCCGGGCTAGCTTAGACATGCACCTCCAGCCTTGAAAAGTCTTTCCTGAGACTGAGAAGAGCTCAGAAAAGCCACTGAGATGATCTGGTTGCTGTTAGTCTTATTGTGATTCAATTTCCCAAGATTAATGTGGGCATGTAGAGCCTTCTGACTTGCCTAGAAAAGTGACAGGGAGGGAAAGAATGCATGCAAAGCAATGCACAGTATCTGGTGCCATGGAAGTGCTAAAGGAAGAAGTGTTCAGAAATGAGAGCAGACCTGAGGTCCAAGTGCAGGGGATTGAACTGACACTGCACAATCAGGGAGAAAGGTGCGGGATAAGGCATCACTGATGCCACATGGGCAGAAGACCCACATTGGCAGCTTGTGGGAAGGCCACAGCCACTGACCCTGGCTAAAAGCAAGTAGTACAAGGTCCATCACCACTCTCCATATAGGGTAGTCATGCTTCAGCCACGACTCACAGAGATCATCCTTTGCATCAAAGTACACTTGGATATTTCTGCCCAGGAAAATGAACTCAGTTGATGCCGAAGCCCCAGGACAAGGACAGGCATCAGAGAGGGCTTTCAGCAAGATAGGCACAATATACAGTGACCAATGGCAAAATCACTTTCTTGAGTCAGGGAAACACAAAGGTCTCCCACGGAGGAGGAAATCCATGCCCTTGGCAAAGCACCCAGGGCAGGGCTGGCAGGAGAGAAAGCAGCCTCTGCCTGACTCTCTGGGGCACTGGTGATGAAGGGCACGTTACTGTTTTTTGAAATTTTTGCTTCCATTGAAGAAACCTGAAATAGAATCAGTTTAACAGATCCCTTATTGAATGCACTTAAAAAAAAAAAAATCCTTTCATAAATAAAAAGAAAAAAAGAAAAACACTCTCATTTCTGTCTGCTCCAAACTATTATTTTCCCTCTCTTTTGACCACAGCATCCCTCAAAGATTATTAGTGCGCTTGTACCATTTATATCTCTCTCATTAGACATGGTTGAGCAATACTAGCTAAACATTTGAGACGAAAAAGGAAAAGAATATATTCTTTTTTAAATTATTCTTTTCCTATGTGGCATCTTCAAAGCAGCCAACTTGAGCAGAAATTTTATTAGTTAAAAAGAAGGAGAGTGGGAGCAACTTTTTGGCAGTTTGCTGCTCTGACAACCCAAATCTCACATGTATTTTGAGCTGATGAGACAGAAGCAGTCCTGCTCTCTAAGTACCTGGAAAGTGCTCTCTATGATGGTGTTAAAACAATTTCTCTAATTTTGCAGAAGAGTTAGGAAAATACATTCATGACTGGCAGGGAAGCACTCAGATACCATAGCAATAAGCACCAAGCCATTCATCGTGCTATATTCAGAGCTGGGTTGGGTGAAACATGCCACACATTAAAAAATATCTCAAGAAAGGAGGACAGTCATTCCACCCTGAGTGCTCTCCGCTCTGAAGGCGGTGAGGCCTTGCGGAAAAACCATGAGATCATTTTAGTGCATTTGCCAGAGGTATGCTTGTAAGGATGCAGGATTGCATGGGCAGGCACAGATATGGTGTTCCCAGCTCTCCAGCATTTGCCTGAGCATCACTCTATAACAAGAGGATCTTTTCAAGCTAGGATTGCCCCACACACTGTTTTGCGATTTAACCCAAAGGCAGGGGAATTTGGACCCGCTCTGCTGCAGGAAGCCACAACCGTGTGAGCCAGACAGGTCACTTTCATAGACAATGGGAAGGAAAAGTCACTTTGAGTGTTGCAGACAAGGACCTGGGGGCCCTGGTAGACAAGTTCAACACAGGCCGGCAATGCACCCTGGTGTCAAAGGTGGACAGTGATATCCTGGACTGTTGCCAGAAGGTCAAAGGAGGTGCCCCTTCTCCTCCACTCAGCACGGATGAGTCCACATGTCTTCACATGTGTCTAGTGATTTACTCCACAAGATGAGACAGACATGGATTTACTGAGGCTGAGAGAGCTGGGACTGTTTAGCCTGGAGAAAGAGAAGGTACAGAAGGGATCTTACCAATTTTTATAAATATCAGGTGGGAGGGTGTGAAGAGGATGCAGCCAGGATGTTCTCATTGGTGTCCAGTGATGGTCAAGAGGCAACGGCCATAAACTGAAACACAAGAAAACACTTTTTCACTCTGTGAGTGGTTGAACATTGGAACAGATTATCCAAAGGGGTTGGGAAGTCTCCACCCATGGAAAAATTTAGAATCCATTCAGACATAGTTCTGGGCAACTTGCTCCAGGTGGTCCTGGCTAAGCAGCGTGGATTGGACCAGCTGATCTCTAGAGTTCCCTTTCACCTTGATGTATTCCATGATTCTGTGATTTGAAGAATGGTTTCTCAAAGCTAACTACAGAACTCTGACCTCCCTCAGACACAGGCTGCACCTGGTATTCTGCTCTGAGGAGGAGGATATCTTGGCTGTGAGCTGAAGTATAAAGAACTACTGCTACCCATCTTGTGTGTGGGGAGAGAAGCATCTCCAAAATTGACTCAGACCTGTCAAAATCCACTGTTAGTGAAACATATAATTAAATTAAAAAAAAAAAAAGAAACTATGCAATGAGTGAATTTCAGATTTCAGCCTTAGTCAGGAAAGATGCTGATAGTTACTCAGGTAAGGATTCTCTGCATATTATTTAATAAGCCCTGGATGAAAATTCAGAAGTCTGTGTTCATTTCTTCTATCACATTTTAAGGCCACCTGGGGCATTTTCCCCAATTGGAGTCCCCATTTCTTCCAGAACTAATGACAATACTGAGCTGCGTCCAGACTAGAGAGTTTGAGATCCATGAAAGAGGAATACTGCATAGGAGCTCAGTCTTCAAAACTGTTGTGGCACAGGGGCAATGACTCTACTCCCTGCTTTGGTTAGGCTTTGTCATTGAGGGCTGGGGAAAAGGATGGAAAGGAGTCCTTAAGCCAGACAAGCAGCATGGCATAAGGTCTCAGGGTGCCAACATGCTGTTAAGGACTGGTCCCCAGCCCCAGTGAGTCTTCTCCTTTGGCCAGCAAGGCTCTACTGCTGCAGACAGGCTCCTCCCTGGGGCATGAGCAGCTGAGTGCTCGTCTCAGGGCAAAAACAGAGCTGGAGGAGGGAAGAGGGGGAGGAAACACTTAAAATAAAATTTTTGGTGGAAGAAAAAAAAAAGGAAGAAAAAATAAACACCCTCAAACCCGCTTGCTTTTAAAATGTGAAAATGTGTGAGTTTCTGAGGCTGCAAAGATGGCAAACAAGGAGCTCCAGGGAACAGGGCTAGGGAGGGAGCCTCTATATTACCATGGAAATAAGACAGCCCAGTATAACAGTACTGCTTTGCAAAGGCCCTGCAGGGGTGAAGAGGGATGCCAGTTATCCCATCACAGTATATTAGTGCACTTTGTTTCTATATTATTATCCTCCTGTTGCTAGAGCCATTAAAAACAGTCTCTAAATAGCTCAGCGTGGTGATTTACTAATTGAGTTAACTTGGCTGCAGTGGCTCTGGTTCTGAAGGATGTGGTTTGTGATTAGATAAGACCATTGCCCCCTTCAAAATGAACAACACATTAAGAGGTTTTTCTAGGTCACGCTAGACTGCTCAGCGTAGCGCTTTGCCAAGCAATGTGGAGCCCAGAGTTTGTGGCCCTAGCCCAAGACTGACCGTCATTACAGCTAATGAAGGTTCCGGTTCTCCTTTCCCTGGAGAATACACAGAGCCTGAGAAACACCTGGGAACATCTTCACACTGGAATCTGTCTCTTCTGCCACAACAAAGTCCAGAAAAGGTCCAGGTTGGGCTGCTTGGAGTTTTTAGCTCTTGTTCCACTTGGAGCAAGTGAAGGGTCCCCATGCTACTAGAGGGAGACAGGAGGACATCCTACAGGATAAAACCTTGCTTGTAGGCCTCAGCACAGGATACAGCAGAACAAGAGTAGGATAATTCTCAGGGCAAAACCTGCTGCGCCCTCCCCTGCATTCTTGATGCTGTCCCTTGCCAAAATACTTGTTCCAGAGGCAGTGAACCCTGGGTCAAATCCCCACTGGGGACACCCATTGCCGGTTCCCCACTGGATGTATCCCAGCACAGCCCATCTCCCAGGGTTGACGGCTGGCTTGGACTCTTGGGAGGAACTGGCAGCTCTGGTCAACCTCAGTCATGCAGCAGTTTGTGGGCAGAGCTCCCTGATTGCCTGCAGGAGAGTGGATGGTTCCTGTATCTCTACCATGCATATGCTCATAGAATTAGATGAACTGGTTCTTGACCTCTCATGGGGCCAATATCCAAGGTTCTTACACTAACTTGTGCTGCAAAGTTGCCTCAACTTTGTAATCTTCCCCAAGCAGGAAAAAATGCAACTGCGCAGGGCTCAATCACAGCAATGAGCTGCACAGTCAGAAAGTGAGTGGCATGATGATCGGGTCCCACTGAAGCTCAGTAGCTTCCAGTCCATGGAAAGAGTAAAGGAGTTGGTCTCTGCTCCGGCCATGTCTATATATTAAGTGTCAGGCTATGGTTGGATCAAACAGCCCAAGGGTAAGATGTTAACTTGGTGATATTTTCATTTATATCTGCCTCAATATTTCTCAGATCCTGGTGTTCTGCAGTTCAAACTGACAAAGACAGTTTCTGTGGTAAACTCAACCTTTCCAGTATTGCAGAACTAAACATGCAAGGAATCTGCTTCCCTTAGGGATGCTGAGCCTTAGCACTTGCACCTTGGCCTGCAACACCACCACAGAGAGGAAGTGGCAGAGGGTAGATGTGGAAGAAAGCTCAGATGGAAAACAGCTGCAGGATGGCCTATGGGGAAAGGCTACCGGAATGAGGGTCCGGGAGTCACCCTGACTGCGCTGCCCCTCATCCTTGCTACCAAGGCATCCTCAGCCATGGAGATGGGGTCGAAAAAGCACCTCCCACAGATCTACCTACATCTACATCATCCCATCACGACAATAGAGAGCTGAATTTGCCCAGCTCAAAGCACAGAGGGGAACGGCCTTATGTTCAAGAGGACAAAGCAGCTCTCCCTACAGCTCAAGAACCAGGCAGGCAGGTGCACTGGAACATGAAATAAAATCCCTTTTAACAAGAAGCCTGAAACTTTTTAAAAAGTGAAATCATTTTGGATTGAACCTTGTTCTCTCTGTCAGCTGAGAGGTTCAATTGGCAACCAGACAAGCACCTGTCAGGGCTGGGTTGGAGTCATTAGCAAGATCAGAGTCCTGGCAGAACAGCAGGAGGCTGGACTAGATGACCTAATTTGCGTCCCTTCTAGCTCAAAAAATTCTGTGATGTATTTTTAATGAAGCACACACAATAAACTGCTAACATAATATTAGAGGCTCACTTCAAAGCTCAAATAGGCAGGAAAATCAAGGTGAAAGTTTCTGAATTCATCATTATGTGTCACTCAACTTCACCATGACAACCCATGGGTATATCAGATATTTTCTTTCCAGTTTTGTTATACAGAGAGTCCACCCGTCCTCTTGTATTTTTCAAACAAACCAGAAATAACCTGAAAAGTATAAAGCTTTAATAGACAACCATTATATATGTACACAGCATTCCTGCCCCACCAAAGGATTCTGAGAGTAGCAAAGTTTAGTGATGCTGAAAGCAGGGTTCATACCTTAGATGAGCTTCAGGACAGCTGGGTTCCTTCTGTTCTGCAAGCCTTTCACCTCAGTATATCTCGTTTCTATATAGTTTATGGCTTCATCAGGGGAATCAGCTGCATTAGTGATATAAAAAGCCTTGATGAAAAAAAGGAATGTCACAGTTTGTGTATCACAGTTTTCTCCTTTCTAGAACTACGAGACCACTTCAGCAGGAAGAAACAAATCTTTTCCCCAAAGCACCCAATTAAGGCATTCTTGGACAACTTTTTTTTTTTTTTTTTTTTTACCCTGTGGTTGGAAATGGTTGGAAATGATCTCCTTAGATAGTTTAATGCCCACAATTCTGGTGAAAATGAGTAATATATTCCAATGCGGGGAGCAAGCTAGAAACTGAATGCTTCTCTGATTCTGGAGGAAGCCTTCCCAGCGGAAGTCCCCAACGTCAGGAAATATCACTAGCAATACAAGTGCACTCATAGATGTAACTTATCAGACCTTTTGGTTTGTGAGAATTCAAGTTGTTTTCCCTTCAAAACCCTTCTTCCCCACCAATCTCATCCCCACACTCCAAGAGGGGTTAGTATGACAGTAAGCAAAGGACAGGGATGAACAACAAAAAAAAAAAACAGTTAACAAAATACAAAACTTTATTTTAACAGTCTTATTGGAAACTTTGTTAAAAATTCGACTTTTGCTGTCCGAAGGAAATTGAAATGTTTAGTCCCACTGTCTTGAAATTCGTGTGAATGTCTCACATAACAGAGTGATGAGCATTATCCAGTATTGCCACGTCCTGTTCTGAGTTCAGAGGCAGTCTCTGATTGTCATGCAGAAAGGGACTGCGCTTTCCAGCACCCCTGTGTTAATTCCACTGCGTGGTGGAAGGGAGGATTGAGACAGCTAATGAACTAGTAAAAGTGATTGATTCTTGTCTAAGTGTCAGGACACTGAATGGCTGTTTGTCAAGAAACAAGAAAATGTCACTGGGATTTGTAAGCACTTGTAACCATTACATAAAGTACTTTGACTAAGAATCACATAAGATAACTTTCCAAGACTGCTGCTCTGAGAGTGTTAATACAACCAGTGGCTCTTCTTGACATTTCTGCAAACAACTTATAAATATTCCATGGGAGCGACTGAGCCTGCTGCTGCTGTTGTTGCAATTTGAATGGAAATACCAGGGGGAAAAGAGCAGCTTATTTAGCAAGTAGCAGCTAAATAATAGTCCTCAGTCAGCCAGCTCCAGATTTTTGCTCCAGTGAAGGCAAAGAGCATTCGAGCATCCTGCCCTCCTTCTGCTGATGGAGAAACTTGAATGTGAAAGAAGACCATACCCCATCATTGACAACCTCTTTTGCACTCACATGGGCACTGGTAAAGAAATTAAGTGACTCACCAAAGGTCACATTATGCCAGTAACAGTGCTGAAATTGCAACTCAGCCAGCGATTGCTGATTTCCCCACCAGAGCTGTCTCCACTGCTCTGTCTCAAGGTTCATAGTCTAAATGCAGAGTTTCTCTAGCAGGCCAGTGAGAGAGAGGCTGCTGTCTGTGGAGCAGGGAGGGCAGAGAGGAGGGAGGTGCAATTCTATCTGGGTTTGGGGACCATCTGTGATGGGAACTGCAGAAGAAAGATACTGTGATCCTCCTCCAAGACACGGACACACTGGTGCATGACTTGCCTTTTTGCTTACAGACGGCAAGAAGGATCCTCGACCCCTTGGGGGCCACAGGAGGAATCCACACAGCAGCCCTGTTGAGAGTTGCTGCTGCGCTCCTGGTCCTCAGGCCCTGGGGACAGGCTGGCCCAAATCAACCATCCACGCCTTGAAATTCCTTTCTCTAGTAGCCTTGGATCAAACTGCACTAGATAAGTTTGTACCACAAGCAGAGCAGGATCTTTAGCAAAGGTAGCAACAGAGACATGCAGTAAATTGCAGAAGTGACACTTTAAACCTTGTTGAAAATAGCTATCCAATACATACAGCTTTACTCTTGTGAAATGATAGCTAAACACTCAGACCAGCATCCCCTCCCCATACTGGATTTTGCAGTATTTTCCTTTGTGCTTTAAACCCAAACAATAATACTCAAAATCAACCCTAGAACAACAAATACAAGCAGAAGCCAGCCACAATCAAACTACCACAAAGGAGCTCAGCCACCAAAAAGCCATTGCCATTAGACCCAGGCCACAAATAAACCACTGCAGATATACCCTGACACAAACCAGCCACTGCAGATGGATCCACCCACAACTGAAGCACTGCAAAGAAGCCCAGTCCATGACTCATCCACACTAACCCGCTTGTGTTAACATTGTGTAGAGTGCAGCAGCCTATCAAATCTACGATTTCATCCCAAAAGATGTACTGTTTTTATGCTTGATGACAACTGGGCCTTTTTCATAGCTGCTGACCTAGAACTAGTCTCTCAAACTGTACCAAAGGTGGGTCATTTGAAGTGTTTCATCATTTAGCAGCACACAGTTTTATATCCATCATGCCTCTCATTCAGTGAGTCTCCATTTTTCCTATTTATAGATGCCCTGGGAAGAAATTCCATCATGAGTTTCAACTGCCTCTGCATTTCTCTACATAGTGTCCTAGTTATGACACAAACCAGGTGGTCTCTAATTAGTGTTTCTGTTCCTAACAGGTTCAAATGTCTGTGCTTAGCTTTATATTGAAGGTCTCTACATAATTTTCCAGATTCCTTGTCCTCACCATGGTTGTACCTAGCATTTGTGCTGTCTTCAGATTTTCCTGCCTGCAACAATGGCACCATGACACCATGGCCAAGTGTCACCCCTAAGAAATCTTCTACTTTCTTTTCTGTTGTCTCTGTTCTCCTCTTCACCCCCATCTCTCAGTGAGTCTGATTTTTTTTTGTTGTTGTTCTTTTCTGATTTGAGAGGGAAGTTGAAAAGTAAAATCTTGTCTCCCTAGCTGCCTAACAATGTGGAGCTAAACCAGAAGCATAGCTTAGACTTGCCATGCTTTCCATACTTTATTATTTCTATACATCATGTTTGCTTTAAGGAAAGTTCAAGAACCGAAATAACCTTTTTGTCTTTTAGAGCAGGGAAATGAGGAAACAGCACTCACTAAAAAGGCTTAGGAGCAGATCCTAAACTAAAGAGCTGTCAGTGCAGCTGTCAGTAGGGTCATGGACAGCTGGGCATTTGACCCTGTGATCTTCTAAGAGCTATTTGGAAAGAATGGGGCAGAGATGCTCAGTATTTCCTGCCATCTGCCTTCAGCCCAGGTCCAAGATTATAAGCAGGTTTTGTCCTTTTGCCCAGCTGGCTGCAGGAGCTACTGCTAGAAGTATGATCCTTGTCCTTGGCCCAGCATTGCCAGCTCTCATACCTGGACCCTGAGTCTTGTGAGATTTGGTGTTTCTCTGAGAGGCCCAAGAGGCAGAAGTGTCAGAATGTTTAGCGGTGGACTTCAGCCTCATTCCTTCTGTTCATCTCTAACACCTGTGATTTCTGAGGAAATCTTGGAAACGCGATCTCTAAAGACTCCAAAACCAACACACAGCTAAGTAGAATCCAGGTGAACTTCATTAAGAAGCCTCAGGTGCTTACGCAGATTCCAGTAACATTTGCAATCTGAACAAAGAATTTTAACAGGTGGAGGGACATAGTACTTCTCTCTGGAGGACTGGCTGAACATGGGAGTCCCCTGTTCCACCAAAGGGCAGGAAAGGCAACTTGCTTGTCCCTTCACACGCAGCGATGTCCTGGACAAGAGGAGTAGTGAGGGAGAGGCTGCAGTGAAACAGCCAACTGTAGACTCAAAAAGACTGAAGCCAAGAACAGTGATCAGCTCTGCCTGAGCTTGTCTGTCTCAGGACACCACACTTCTAGATCTCCTGAATGCATCAAAAATACTGCACTTAAAACACAGGTGGGAAAGCAATCCACCCTGGGCAGGAGGCAAAAAATAGATAGCTGTCAATGTCTTTTCTAGTGGCTGGTGACATGTGGCTTCAGTTAGGCTTCTCATGCTCTCCGTATCTCCAGGTCATCTATTTAGGTGTTTTCAGCAAGCCTGCAGCAACAGCTATGTCTAGGAAAAAATGGTTCTTTATGATGTTTAGACTCAACCTTGTGAAATATTTTCAATGTACAGACCTGGCTAATTCATTTTTATTTCAGAGCTTGGAAGGGGTCTAGACAAAGAAGGTGAGGAGTCCTCTGGATGCCACAGCTTAAATTAGAATGAACTGGGCTCCTTGTGTCAAAGTATCTTGGTTGGATAGAGATTTCCTCAGGTCTCTTCCAACCAACATTTACAACCTCTTGTGAACCAGACCATTAGTGAGGTTTCTCTCACACCACGTTATCTCTTTTTTCTGCCCTGGTTTTAATCAAAATCGCCTTGCTGATGAAAGCGGCATCAAAGTCACAACATTTATATATAAAGTTTTGATCTTAGGACGTCACAGATATCCAGAAAAAAGAAAAAGAATATCTTCAAAAACCGTTTAATTAAATGACTTTTACATAAAATGTGTCAATGTTATACAGAGTGAGGGAATTTCTGGAGTGTAACCTATCATGCCTATGTTAGAAACCTCATTTAGGATGGGACAAATCACTCTCTGGAAGCAAGTGCTTTGAGATCCCATTTCCCATCCATAAGCAGAGGTATAGTGCCATTTCCTTGCACTTTGTGTACAGATGAGATGAAGGAGGAAAGGTAGGAGAGAAGGATAAATTCCCTTTTAATGTTACTATGGCAAAGGGAGGAAGCTACCTTGGAGCTTCAGCTTCCTCTTTAGCTAGCTTGGAGCTTCAGCAGGACCTAACAGCACTTACCGTTGGACCTTAAAACCTAGGAAAAGCATTTCTGTATGAGCCCTGTTCCTGCTTATTGCAAGGATATTTGTGGAGCTGACAGCAAAGGATCAGTGGAGGTAAATGTCATCAGAGAGGCAGATGTGAGCACAGAGTCCTTTCACCACTGCTGAAGACCTGGTTTCTTATTGCATCTTCAACAGTGAGCACTGCATTATCAGGGTCTGCATGGTGACCATGTGGAGCAGGTACTACACATGGGGCTCTGCAACAGTGTCATCCTGTTAGCGGAACCTTTTCTTCACAAGATAGCCTGGACTGCATTCCTCACACACCAGAGGCTTTTCTGGCTCCTTGTTGCTGGCATGTTGCTTTATTTATTTGATTTCACTCCTAGCATCAAGGACTTAAGCAGAAAATAGACTGTGATTTGCATGAGAAGAAGGGGAGAGATAAGGTGCATCATAGATGGCCCTGAGTCCTGCTGGTTAAAAGCCATTTAATACAGTGTCACCTGGGTGTAAAATAGGTCTAGACACATCTGGAAGTCTTGTGCTAGCCCAAATAGAACATAGAAGAGATAACAGAGCTCACTCTCTGCTTCTCCCAATCTCCCACAAGTATTCCCACTATCCACTGTATCACTTTCTTCAATAATCTGCCGCTCACAGTAGTCTTGTAAAGCTTTAAATACTGAAATTCGCATCTGGACAGAAGGAAATCTAGGAAATGGGCACAAGGGATTCTTCTGGGCCGGAGGCCAATATATAGTCCTAGGAGTCACTGAAAGAACAGCAGAGTTAAACTCTGGAAAGCAAGAAGAGTGTCACTGAGTAGGCATAAAATGAGTCTCAGTTCATTCAGGATAAGTGACAGTAACCCACCCGTTTGCTTTGGGCTACCCACTGTGTGCATCAAAGCCAAAGTCCTTGTGCTGCTCATCTGGGCATGGGCAAGCCCAGATTTCTGTTTTGGTCAAGGCCCATTTCATTGCTGTGGGGAGATGCCACAACTCATAGCTGTTCTTCTTTTGCCCAGATTTATTTTAAGCCTTGTGCCATCTTTTCTGTTTTCGTCACAACTGTAGAGCTGTGGATATTATTCCAAGTGTCTTGATCCCAACACTCACTAACTATCCTGCAAGTGAGACACAGTGTTCCCTAAGGCCATGTCAAAAATGTGAGTCTACAGCAACTAACACAATGCCTAGTTACTTGTCTCCCAGCTTTTCTATGGGCCTTGGAGAAGTGCTGTCCCTATATTCAAGATAGGCTTGGGTCAGGAATAAGCTTGAATCCTTCAAGGCTCTCAAAGATAGATTTGGCTGATTAAGAAAGGGCAGAGTCTGGACATAGGACCTCAGAAAACCCTTCAGGACTGGACTGGAAGGGTAGAAACCCTAGCAAGTATGCCAAATAACAGCTGGTAATATATTTAGCACCCACCTGAGTGTTTGTGGAGGTGATTATGTACACAGACTGAAAGGCATGTAGGCAGATTGATTGTCAAGTACATGCCTAGCTAATGAAGGAAGGCACTGTTAAATATCCCAACACAGAGGAAACACTTCTTACTTCCTCCTTTGGGCAGCAGAATGTATCTGCACAGAATCACATCTTCTGCATGACTCAGGGAAGGTATTGGTCATGGAGCTGACATGGCAGCAAAGAGATCTTCTGGGATCTCTGGACCATGCTACACCGCATCCCCTGCCCAGAAATACAGCTGGCACTGGCAAACCAATCCCTACCTCAAGAAGAAGCATTTCCAGGACTGAGCTTCTCAAAGATCTCTGCCACATGTTTTCTGTAGCCCCAGTGATGGATTAGATGGTTGCAAATGGAACAGCTTAGGCACTGTCCTCCCTGTCTGTCACATAGGTGGAACCAAGCTGAGGCAGGGATAGAGAATACCCAGAAACATCCCATGAAGTTGTTGTGTGGGTCTCAGATACTGCCAGACTGGTTTCCAAAATGCAGCATGACAGCCACGCTGGTACGTGACCATCCACACACCTTCCCCTGTTCCTTCCCATGGTCACTCTCCCCTCCTCATGAATCATCAGGCCACTGAATCCTAGAGCAGGGCAGGCACCATGTCATTACCCTGCTCCTATCTTTCCCTCCTAGCTTGTGATGGTCCTTTGCTCATCCATAGTTGTTTGGTGGAGCTGAGCACCAGTTGCAGTGATAAGAACCCCAGCAGTGCCAGGGTAGCTTGGAGAGCCTCAGCCTGTCTTGCACACACAGCCTATGCATCCTATACCAGGACCTTGGTACACACATGCCCTTGTTCTTGCTCTTTACAGGCAAATGTCTGAGTATGTTGCCTTCCCATTTATAATCTAACATAACAAGCCACCTGCCTGTGACAGGCCAGTCTTGAGCGGCTGGATCTCAATACCTGAACAGACATCTTGTAGAGAGGAGCATAGAAAAAATCTATAGGTCTTTAAGGAAAAGCAAGCATTTGACAAGCTTTGTACACAACCCTGCCATAACCTGGCATACATATAGCGTACACAAGAAATCTGTCTACGGTACCAGGAATACACAGCTTGATCCAGCTAAGTACTTTTATGGTCCACTAAGTGGTATAGAGCTACTGAGACATCAGTGGATTTATTTTCATAACATCCCAAGGTCAAAGATGGGGAGTAATACTGAAGCTGAAGTCCATTGCACCCGAACCTTTGGTAGCAGAGTCAGAAGTGGACATCAGATCTCCAGCACAGCCAGTGTAACCATGAGCTGAGTATCTGGGAGATATTTCCTATTTCATAATGTGCTCCTCCACTATGGAAGCGCTGTCTGGTTCATTAATCACAGAAAAGACTCTAGTTACCTGTGCATATCAGAAGAAAAACTGCTCTGTCTGTCTTTTTCATATTATTTACTAATGCTCCTCTACCTGAGGTCTGGACTACTCAGCTCAAAGGGGCTATGCTAATATTTCCTGCTATTCTTAGTATCTTAAAATATCAGTGATGTTGGTGAAGTGTGTGGGACACTTTGGAAGGGGAGCAGCAGCATTAGCACGGCACCTTTTGTGCAAAGAAATCCTTTGTTGGCAGCAATTACACATTGTATAACAGTGAGGAATACGTCTTATTTGTTACTGTCATGTTAAATGCTCGACCTACCTTTTTACTGAACATCTTTTTAATTTTCCAGCTTTTTAGCTGGTTAGTGTGCTTCACCCCTTGTAGATGACAACCATTTAGGAAAAAAGAAATCTTTATTTTATATTTTTTGTATACTTGTACACAAGTAAAATAAAATGCATATCTATATATACTGCAATCTTGTGAAGGAGAAGGTAGCATTCTTTAACAAATGCTTCCCGTAAACATGATGTCATGGAATGAATACGGAAAAACTGCAATATTCATAAACATAGGATTAAAACAGCATCAAATTCATTACCTCTGCAAATGGGAACCTGCAATATCATTCAGTGTCATGTCAAGTTACAAACAGATTTTAGACATTCTTTTTTGGAACATTTCTTACAATTTTTTTTCCTGTAAGTAAATCACATTTTACCATCTGCTGTAGCAAAAGCTGCTTTGTGGACAAGTGCAGTTCTGAAGACCAAAGGTATAATTCACAGGTTTCAGGACAAATAAATTATGTACATCCTGGTGTTCGTCTTTTTTTGTTTTTTATTTTTTATAAAGGCATCCAGTTAACTTTTGTGTAACAAAGCTTTTTCAGGGTGGATGGTAGTTTGCTTTCATTTGCAACACTTATGGAGGTCAGCAAAAGTCTAGTATTAAAGTGTCATCAACCCAGGAAAAGAGTTCATTTTAGCAGAACAACAGTAAGCTCCACACCAAGGGGGGGATCAAAAGGCTTAGGCTGAGCTGTAACGTGGAGCTGTTTCCTTGCTGAGTGAGGCGGCACTGGGCTTTTGATTTGTTCTTTTTAGAGCAGCCCTGCCTCTTTTTGGTTGGGACTGTGGAAGGTTCAATAGGCTCTAGAAATTCTGGTCTCAACTTGGTCAATGGAGGTTCTACAATGCTGGGGAAGGTCCCAAAAGGGGAATCATTTATCTGCTTGTTGCTGCCATTTTTAGATGGGTCCGTCTCAACGTACTTGGTTTTGGACATGTTCTCCTTATCCTTGAGGGGATTATTGGAGGATGGCCAGCTGCTATGGGAAGAAGGACCTGCCTTGCCTTTAGCTTCATAAATAAAAGATTTATCTGTTTCTGGCTGGCAGCACTTGGAGGAGATGTCATGGGAACTGAGAGGGGGGTTCCCAGTTGGCAGTTTACCGGACCTGGTCTTAGTGCTAAAAACACTTGTTCGTATCTGGTTGAAGGAATCAATGCATCCTTCCAAGTCTGTGCTCTGCAGCCTTTTGAGGTCTCTCCCTGCCAAATGTGGGGGAAGGTGGCACTCTAGTTCTGAAGATGATCCTTTAAACTGTTTAAACCAATTCCAGAGAGACCGAGCCTGGCAGTCACAGATCCACTGGTTACCGTTCAAACGTAGATACTGGAGGGACACAAGGGGAGCCATGGTTTCACCTGTGAGCACGGTCAGGTTGTTGTTAAACAGGTACAAGGTCATCACTTTCCCGAGATCATGGAAAGACCGGCGATGGACCAGGCTGACTCTGTTCTGGTGCAGAAGCAGTCGGTCAAGGTTGATTAGCCCACGAAAGACATTCTCTGACAAGCTCTTAATTTTGTTACCATGCAAAAACAGATAGGTCAGGTTTGCGAGATCCACAAAGGTGTCATCCAGAAGATTCTGTAGATTATTATCCTGAAGATAGAGATATTGCAAGGAGAATAACCCTCGAAAAAGGCCTGTGGACAGCTCCAAGAGCCCACAGCGATCCAGATGTAAGGTGTGGAGGTGAATAAGACCCCGGAAAGTGATTGGGTTGATAGATTTCAGGTTGGTGTTGTCGCTGAGATCTAACTCCTCCAGTTTGTTCAGCCCATAAAAGGCTCCAGGTTCAATGAGGCTGATGTTGTTGGAGTGGATCCAAAGGATGGTCAGGTTGCGACAGGAGGTAAAACTGGTGGACCTCACAAGGGTTATTTTGTTGTTGTGCAAGAAGATGCGCTGGCTCTGGATAGGGATCTCAGTGGGGATTGCAGTCAGTCCTTGCTGCTGACAACTTATTGTAATCTTCGGCTCACTGTAGCATACACAAGCCCCAGGGCAAGACTCCACTTCTGACTGGATGTTCAAGCAAAGAACCAAAATCAGCAGTTTGCTTCCTAAAGAACAACAAAAATAGTATGCAAATTAGCCAGAATCGTGAGAGAGCACTTTTCTCTGCAACTAAAAGATGAGCCTGTAAGTACATTGCCATTAACCACAAACAAAACATTCCAAGGAAGTCAAACAATTAAAATGCAGAATTAAAAACATTCTACCACACTAATACACTTTCATTATGATAAAGTCTGAGCCTTTCATACTCAGAAGGTCTCTGACTTCAATCACAATTGAAAATGAGCACCATGTATTTGCATTGTGGCTCCTAGATATGCATCCAATAAGCCCTATCCCAAAGGGTTTGCCTCTAAGACAATGCGCTGTCTCTTTGGGGGTTGTTTGAGTCTGTCACATGACCACAGGGTCATTTGGCACAATTCAACTTCTATCTGGCAATGGCTGAGGCCTACGACAGCAGGAAGTTTGGGTTGCACTAGGCAACACTACAGCATCCCAGAAATACCACCAGTTCCTTGCTTTCAAAGTCATCAAACAACTGTTCGAAGAAGGCAAGTGTTCCCAGTCCACATTCAAACTGTAAGATGGACACATGCCCATTGTGACGTTCCATGACCATTGATTTAGTCTTTCTGCAAGAAATAACTGCAAGGGATTCTCCAAATACCTTGCAGGCTAGGCCTGCTTATAGGCTTCAGAGCTGAGAGTATTGTTTCCTTCTCCTTTACCATTATTCCTACCTTTTACCACACATTCTTGTTTCCTTTCCTTTCCCTCCCTCCACCCTCAGAGGTTTGTGCAGTCACTGCGGAAGAGGAGGAAACAGCTCGTGTTTCCCAGAGGGAAGCGCTGTCACTAGAGGAGATCCTGGGCAAAGCTTGAGTCAGGGATTCCTCAAGATTTGCCAGGTGGAAGTAGTTTCCCTGTGTGCCTATATTGCAGGCAGCACACTGGTGGGAATCAGGGCCCTGGGTGGAACAATTTTCCGCGCAGGTAACAGCTCAATTCCCCAGGAACCCAGCTACACGAAAATGCACAAAAGGTGCCAAGGGACCTCAAATCACAGTAAAGCACAATACAGCATCAGGATTCACTGCATCAGGCCTCCTGGATGTGCTTGAGAAAGGCAAATATAGGAAAACAGGGGCAGAGGTTATGCACCCAACATCATGTTCTGACAGGAGACCTGGGAAAGAGGGTAAGCATGCAGCTCATCACAGCACCTGTGTCAGAGGCGAGTTCCTCCCAGTCACAGGGGAATCCTAGTTGAGGGACACACAAACAGCTTTCCATGATTGTTGCCCCAGGATGTTTTTGTCTTCCCTGAAAGACTGAAAATCTTGTTTAAGGATTTTAATGCCTCATTACACCCTAATGTGAAGCAGCACAGTTCAAAAAGTCAGGCACAAAGAGATAACGACACAGAGCCGGACAAACTGGGGGAACAGAGAGGCTCCTGTCACTTCTTGCCAATGTGTGCATGATGCAGGAGCAAGAGGACGCACTCTTGTGCAGCTGAATTCCAGAGATAGTAGCAGCACCTCACAAAAAAGCCTGAAAGATGACAGCATAGCTAATGAAATCACATCTTCTCTGAGTCTAAGTAGCAACTTCAAACTCCGACAAGGAAGTAAATCATATGGAAATTTCCCCAAACTGTTTACTGAAGCAATAACAAAGGTATCAGAGAAGCCAAGATGCGAAAGCCACTTTTTGTAATAAAAGACTGGGTTTCTAGGCCTGTGTTCATTCTAGTCAAAGTAATTCACTATGTGAAGCTAATAAATTTGTGGTGATCCAACAGTCCAATGCAGACAAGAGACTTCTATACATCAGAGTACACATGGGAGAAAAAATAACAGCTCAGCATGCAGAGATAATTTGAGCCTGATATTATTAGCTGCTGTGCATCCCTAGAAGGCTGTGTGTGGAGTGCAGTGTTATGACACATTCTGGCTGGCTTGTCATGTTTCAGCATATCACGTACCATTGTATGGAGCAGAGTAATACAAGACAACTGAAATCTCCTGCTGGGGACATGTCACACCAAGAGGAGCCTCTTGGGAAATTAAAGCAATGCTGGCATCTCTCTGACCAGCATGATTCTTTTCCAGCTAATAATGAAAACCTGTAGAAAAGGAAACATATCTTTCTGGAGACTGTTTCTCCAGTTTCATAATTCAGATGATCATGGGCCAGAATAGCACTGCAGTGATGGGCTTCATACTGCTGTGCAACACCATCCACGCCAGTAAAACAGCACCCAGGCTGCAGACACTGCTGCAGACTCGAGGGTTCTTCCTAGCCATTCCTTACTGTTTTACTAATGCCATAGGGGCTACTATCTACTCAGCAAAAACCAGCCTGAACCCAGATGCATCCCATATGCCTTATAAATACGTGAGACATTCACAGGGCAATGAATACAAAGAACCATCCCTATGGGACAGGAATCACAATGTCAACACTCCTGCTCCAGCTCCAGCCAGGGGAGGCATAATAAATATATGTATACTAGATGGAGGAAGAAAGAGAGAGCGTAAAGCAACCAGAAGAGAACAAGCCATTGATATGAACACAACCCATTAAATGCAACTACCTCATGATAATCATACATCTCTTCTTCTGCAAACTCTGGATCCCTTGATTTGTCATGTCCAGAATGTTCACTGCCCCTCTTTCCTATGGACAGCCAGACAGCAAGATCCCACCTCAATCTCTGGGTTTTTGCAGACCCTGAGGCATACCACAGCTTCTTTCCAGCACACAGGGGCAGAAGGGAAGCAATAGATCCTGTTCAACTCTGAACCATGCCTTATCTTCTCCTGTAGCTACTGCCTCTGCAGCTTTCAGGAGCTCCGAATCAGTGGTGCTGATAGCCAGCTGCCAGTGGAGCAGCACAGGGAAAATAATTACAGGCTGGGCTAGTCTGTGTGCCTTAATTAGGGACCTGGTATTCCTACGCTGCTCAGATTAGCTCCTTCCACCAGAGACAGTTACTGTCAATCATTTTCAAGCTTTTTCCTGGTTTGCTCCCTCCTGGTGCAGTTCATCCATGTCCTGACAGTGACAGAGCAAAACTCAGCATCATCAGAGTCAGTCGTCAGAGAGTCCCCAGGCAGAGCAGGGTCTGAAGTAGCTTCAAGAATAGGCACATTCCACAGACAGTCTTGGGAGTTCAAGGTCATGCCATGACCCCCTTTGCCCTGAGCTGGGACTGGGGAAGAGCGAAAGAGAAACCAGAGGGACTGAGACTTGACTATCGCGTGTTCCTGCACAGAACTTCTCCACTACTGACATTCAGGACTCAACTAGTGACTGTGCCCCAGATCACCATATCCTCCAAGTAGTCTGTGACTTCCAGGCCTTGGAGCAGGATATGTCTATCTGTCTTGTTTCAGGCAAATAAAACCTTACTCTGTCTAAACAGTTCTCAAGTGCCCATTTTAGCACAATGATGAGCACAAGGCAGGAAGCCCTGGGACAGGAACATTGTTAAGCCCAACATTAGGTCATGTTAATGCAGGTGTACAGATTTAGGGTGGTGTAGAGCATGGTAAAGGTTGTACATGTCTGCCTGGAATATAGCTGCAAAGCTACAGGTGCCATCTTATTCTAGATGAAACAAGTCCTTCAAGACTGAGTCAGGCACCCTGCAACACTGCTCTGAGTCCCACAGCGCTAGAGCCCATGGCATGGAAAGAAGCCCCTACTGGGTGACAAATTGTGGGAATAAGGTTGTTTAATGGGAAAATTGCCAGAGGGCAGCGAGTGGCCAGAAGTGTGGGAAACAACAGGCTCAGCAGGACTGATAAGAAGAAGCTCACACGGAGTAAACAACTTTGAGGAAGTGAGAGACTGGCATGGCAGACAATGATTG
>VZSV01000368.1:233526-264491 GCA_013398735.1 Nothocercus julius | reverse complement strand
AAAAAAAAAAAGAAAATCCAGAACCTCCAAGATTTTGGCTTTGAGTTTAGTATTTGCTCCTCCCTCCAGAGCTTTCTTAAAAGCCAGAAACCTCCTTCAGGCAAACTGCTGCACTTCCCCTTTGCCATCTCAAAAGTGTTATGACTCATGGAACTGGGAAGCAATTAAAGTGGGTCCATTATCTGTCTTTCCGCTAGTCCCCTGTGCGATTGCATTGTCAAACATGGCAATTAGAAAGAAAAGGCTCCAGGGACCTCTAATAGATGCTTTGCAAACTTTTTAAGAGGCCAAAGCAAAATGCAATTTTCTGCAGTATGCAGAGCTGTGGCCTTTCTCTGCTGCTCTGCACTTGTCTCTATTGATTTGGAGATATTATAATGCGGCTTTCCTACAGTGGAGGGTCAATAATCATTTGAATTCTCTCCTGGCTGGACATAAAGGGAGTACTTTACAATACAAAGCCTTTTGCTGACGCACACAGCATTTTGCTTTTGTTTATAGTATAGAGACACTATAGCTGCTTAATCCCCTGTCCTGAATGGATATTGTTTGAAATTCACTGCATGGCTTTGAAAGACATTCTGCAAAGTAGGTTTGGTGTCTCCTGCTTTGTCCTATTGGCAAAGGTGGGTATGGGTATGTGCATGAAGGGTTGTATGTGTGTGCTGAAGTGGGTACAGTCCTCTCAAGAATTTGGAATTGAGGGTGAAGTGAGATGATTAAGGAAAAATGGTCTGGACTAATCTCACCGAGGCTGGAGCCTCCCTCAGGTTTTTGTCACTGAAAACTGGGAATAAACCTCTTACCTCCAACGTAGTATTAAGAAGCAGGCATTCACTTTATTGCAGCGCTGGATGCACGAAGTGATATCTGCCCCAAAATAAGCAGCTAATTCTCTTTCAGATTCCCCTGAGGGTCTCAGATACCAACAAGGGTGCTAGGAGATTGGCACAGCTTTTTCAAGAGAGCCCATGCTCTTCCAGAGCAGCATCTGGAGCCAGGAATGATATAAATGGCAAGAAACAGCACTGTTTAGGCACTTGAATACCAGTCCCTGATCCCATATGCTCTGGATTTACACTCAGATCCATTAACCTTTGGGAATGTGGTTCACTTCATTCCCTTTGCCAGTGCAGCCTCACTTGTGCTGTCTGGTATATCCATTCTCTATCCTGAATGAGACATGGTTTCAGCAGAAAAAGTATAATATGCAATCAGTAATGAAAGGTCATTTCTGTAATGCATCCAGGCAGGGGACGGAGGCAGTGGATGTGCCATTTCCTAACTTCTGAGTGCTCATCTTTTCCACCTAAATAATACTGCCTTAATGTGATTTTAGAACTTAATATTGCAGGGATATTTTTAAGGGAGAGAAAAAAAAAAAAAAAAAAAAAAAGGTAAAAGCAAGCTATATCACACACAATACTTAGAATCTCTCTTTATAAATTTTCAGAGGGGGTTGAACACTGATTCTTTAGCACTGCTTAGGGCTGAATTATAGGATTTGTTGAGAGAGCTGAGTGCAACAGAAGCCTTAATCAGGACTACTCCATCCGTTCGTGGGCCTGTGCCAAAGCAGCACCCAAACCATGCTGTCAGCGGCTATCTAGCATGTCCAGCATTTTGTCAACATTGTTGATTCAGCCTAAAAATATTTGAGATGGGTTATTCTTTTGGTGGTTTGCCAGCATTTCTCCCAGTAACACCAGAGAGAGAAAGGAAAAGGTGATATTTAATAGTATATATTTTGGCCAATCTGAATACCAATTTTGAGGGGGAGGAGGGGAGCTTCTCTCTAGCCAGAGAATTTTCCTCTTCCTGAATTTCAAAGGCTTGCTGCAAGCCATGGAAGTGTGAAAGATTCTTAAAGAAAAGGTCACAAGAATCTTTCATAGGAGAAAATATCAAAGGATTTAAATGCGGGAATCATTAGCTCCCCTTATAATAATAACACTAATATCAATATGGTCTAGTATTTCCCTGTGAAGCCAGAAAATGAGAAAGAGAAAATTCCATTCATTGCAATACAAGAACCTAGGAAGAACTGCACTGAGTCAGAAAAGAGACAGTTTGGGTTGGTCTGCCTCAGTGGTCAGGAGAAGATGTTTCTGAAAGGGGAACCCTAAATAGAGCAAACAGTGGGAATATTCCCTTGGCATGTTCTCCAAGACCAAAGCAAAGCTAGAGACTGCCTGAGAGAGAATTCTCATCATGTTAGGATATATTATTGATGGACCTAATGCCCACTGATTTGTCTAATTTCTTCTGGATCCTCTCCAACACATTATCTAAATTCTAGGCCACTGTATGAAGACGGTTCCATTAATTTTTGCTCCACTTCTGTGTGTCTTTTCTAGGTCCTCTTCACCTGTGGGGTAGGAGGATGAACTGAGAATGTAGCTGCAACATGGACCTATGCACAGATTTAGATGTGCTGCTCTGCTCCTTACTCATGCTAGGATTCTAACCACCATTTAAAATATCATTCAGCATCAAGATGAGCTTTGCAGAGAATCCTCCACAATGTCCCCAAGATCACTTTGCTAAGTGGTAATAGCTCATTTAGAGCCCATCACTGTGTTTGTTTAGGTAAGGGCCTGGGCTGTTTGCCAGCACACATTACTTTGTATTTATAAATGCTGAATTGCATCTGCTGTGTAGTCTGTGGTTATGAATTTTACCATGAAACCCTTTTGCTGCAGCAAATCATGTCCCCAAATATACACTTTCCTTCAAATAAAATTATTATTGTATTTCACAGTTGTGCCCAAATCTTAAAATGTAGCTTCGTTATAACCAGTGTCATCTTTGTGAGTAAGCAGGCAACTTGCAGCAGTAGTTCACAAAAATAAGAATCTGGTAAATCCTCTGTATCTATTCAGGTTAAAGATGCTCATCAAATAGTTTACATAAAAAGAAGAATAAACTTTGCTCTAATATTCAATATGATGCTACTCTCTTATGTATTTAAAACCTGATCTCTGAAGGATATGCTAGGCCATGCTTTACAGAGTATCCATCCATCACTGTGCTCCGGCACCTCAACTGATGGGACAAATCTCTGCCAGTTCTATTAGTAAGGGCAGAATTTACAGTTGTTCTTGTGTAGGATGTAATAAAACTGTATTTTCTTTTTGTCCTGCTTCGATCTATGCTTTTCCCTTCACTACATGAAGAGTACCATCCATGAGATTGCTGCTATCCATTCCTCACACTTCTATTACACTGGACAACCAAATGAGAATACATAACTTGTGAATCACGACTAGTTCCTACAGAGGACAGTATTATCTGTATCATATTTGTGAAAAAGTCACAGACAAACCAGTGTCCAAAGGAAGTAAACTCTCGTTCCTGAGGTGACTCAGATCTATCGCGGAGCCCAAGGTATCTCAGAAATGCCTCAAAATATTATTACTAAGAAAGAGAGTTTCCTGCCTATCCAAACCTGGCACTGGTGAAAGCACCTTGTGCGAGTGACTCACAAACCAGGAGAGGTAAAGCTCCAGATGGCATTTACACCTGCTCTCCCCCAGCCATCTGGGACTGCACCCCACCTGGCAGCTGTAAATCCCACCCCCACATCTCCAGCACTGGAAGTGCCCCCATTGCACCAAGTAGTATTTTTCTCAGTTTTCTTCTAAAATAACACTTATCTCAGCTTTTGCTACAGAACCAGCATCTGCAGATAATGTGCAAAGATGGAATGAAGTCTAGGAAATAGATTAGATGGAGAAGTTGCTCCAGAGAAAATTTACCTTTATCTCACTTGGGTTGTCCGCATGGACCACCCCAACATCTGAAGGAACAGCTCAGGCATGAAGGGCTCAAGAGTCAGGACAGGAAAAGAGAGAGTATTTTAACTTCAGCTTTAGATACAGCCACTTTTACAAAGAATACCTAGAAATGAGAGCAAAAGAGTGGAAAGTTCTGGGTCACTGAAGTTTATATTTCTCTACCCTACTCAGAACTACCCCTAGCATCTGCACCATATGCTTCTGCTTCAAACTCTTCAAGACTCACATGCAAACTGAAGAGAACATTAGACCTGTTACTCCTGCAAGAAAAGGTTCTAGAAACAAATTCCTCTGAAGACAGGCTATTTTTTATAGCCCAGCTATGTTCCTAGCCAACATATTCAATTTAGTCTTGTGACAACACTCTTAAACAAAAATTGTCTTTTTTCCTTACTTGTATATAGCATTTCTCATTCAACTTTTGCTTTCCAAATGAAACTGTTTCTCTTTGCCTTCAGTATCATTTTCTTGAGCATTTTCTTCTCTCAATGCACTCCCTTCTCAGCCCAGCTCACCAGGACTCACTACACTCCCTACAAGTCATCACGTTGGATTGCAGAGTGGCAGAGCAAAGCAATATAAGACAAACTCCCAGCCTTTGCAGTCAGATCACTTAGAGCAGCTCTCTACTTACAGAGGTGCACACAGAGGACATTGCTCATCGACACAGGAGGATGTCTGTCCAGGCTAGCCTTGCTTCTCCCCTCCCAGCCTCCTTTTCCCATTTTCTTATGGCAGGTTTCCCTGCAGCTCTCACTAGCATCCTGGCATGCATTCAAGGCCTACAGTATATTCACATGGTTCTTTCATTCCCAAGTAAAAGCCAGGACTGATTTTTAATAAGTGTGTAAATCCAGCTGCCGCTGTCTTTATCAGATGTCGGCTTTGTCTCCTTTGCAGTTTCAGCATTAGACATGCTTGCCTGCTCTTCTGCAGCTCTCTCATTAACTCCACCCAGATAAGAAACACGACACTCGCAACTCTATAAACATACTTCTGTGAGATGTGCAGGTTCTGTGAAGCCAAACTAAAAAAGAATACAATAGGATGCTAATGATACAGATTCCTATTTGCATGGAAATCAGAAAACTAGCACTGGGGAAAGGATCCCAGCCCCTGGGCTAGGTAAGCCTTGAGTATCAGCGAGGGCAGCAATTTCTACTACCAGTCCCAAATGCCTGGCTGAGCCGCACCACATCTCTTAGAATAGGCACCCACTCGGGGTTTGAATATCCCATAATATATCATTAGGAATTTGCACTAGGTTTCCATCCTGAAAGCCTTAGATTGAACTTCCACACACTGGATCTCATTACAGACATACTAGGTGATATTTTTTTAATCAGGATTGAGAAAAACTTCCTATTTAGACTTCAGATTCCCTTCCTTATCTGGATAGCATGTTCATCCATTTTGCCACTACAGGGCACTAAATGTTCATAATCACCTGTTATCCAATATGTCCCTTCTTAAATCAATTTTAGAGTCGCAGCCCTCAGGCAGGCAGCGTCCCAGCCTGACAGAGTGGCCTACATTTTGTGCTCGGAGATGGATGACCTAGCATGTAGCTGTATTAAAATTCATGTTGTTTCGTTGTTGCCAGTCTACCAAGCAATTGCAATTGCTATGAATTAGAGATTTTCCTTCATCATTATTTATCATGACAAAATTTGAGTCAGCTGTAAACTTTCCAGGCATCCAATTTATATTTTCCAGATCACTTTGGAAAATTCTATAATACACAGGGGCAAAAGCTGAGGCCTGCCAAGATACCATTGACCTGTTCAGTCAGTGATGATCCCCCCACAAGAATCACATTTTGAGAGCTTCCAGATGTCTGTTTCTTAGTTCATTTAATAACTGTTCATTGATTCAATGAAGATTGTATTTTTGAGCAAGTAAATCAAGTGTCTGATTGAAGTCTAAATATGTTATGAAAAAAACAGGTGCATGAACAGAGACTGTTTTTTTGCCCACACCTAATACACAAGACCATAGTCCATGTCTGGGGATTGTTCACATCATTGTAATAGGATTATTAAATAGCAACTGCAACATCTTTACAAACAATACTGAAAAAGCTGAGAATCCTATTGACTCTGAGAATATTTTCTATGAAATCTGCTGGCTGAAATGAATGGTATTTCTATGCCTCTGATCTTTATCTATGTTAAGGTTTCCGCTTTCTTGCATATCACTAAGATGAAACTGCCTCTCCTTACCTAGGTTTTCCGGCTTACTCCTTTCTACCAGCACTGTGGCATAGGACTTCCCCACTTCTGGGACTGCCCTGGTTGTCTGATATTCATTAGAAATTAAAATTAAGACCATGTCTGCCCATCTTGACAACAGCCGCATGAACACTCCTTTGGAGGAGGCCTACCCATCAATCCTTGACTGGATTACTGTCACTCTCCATAAACCATTCCTGATGGATGATGTCTTACCTCCGCTGGGCATCTCTCTCCAGAGATGCTACTTCACAGCCTCCCTAGGCAAGCTGCCTTAGCACTCACAATAATTTCAAAGAAAATAAAAGATGTTCCTAGCACCGACTCTGTGAGACTCAACATTGTTTTGTTGTTGTTATTTGATTTTTTCTTTTCTTCTAGGACCTGTCCCTCACCACTTTTTTACATTCCTGTCAAACCGATAACCTTTTCTATTTTGCCACAGCACACAAGGTAGATATTGCTGTCCCACTGCTGACCTTGTCTGAGAAAGGAAGGTGGCGAAAAAAACATTTTGCTTTAACTGCTGATCCATATTACTCAATTAAAAGAACCAAACTATGAAGTTTTTTAAAGACAACCATTATGCTATAGCCAGGACATGCAAAGCTCCACAGGGACACAGACTCTACACCCTGCAGTTCAGCCACTCCACAAACAGCATTTTTAGTGCAGCAGGACTAAATTCCTTAAATATTAAGAGACTATTAATATTTCATGACACTAAGTAAAATATTTTTTTTCCATTTAATTTGTCATTTTTATGTGTTTAATCCACTTTCCTCAGGACAGGGAGAGAGATGAAGGTCCAGCTGTTTTAGGGGAAATAAAGATGCTGTCAATGGAATTAACTAAAATGAAAAAAAATGGAATTCGTAAAAATATCAATATAAACTACATTTGGACTGAAAAAGATGCATATGAGAAACTAATTCCTGAAGGATACCTCTGAAGTTAAGAGCAACAGCATCAGGCACCAAAGTGCACTTGAAAGGAAATATATACGTTTACAGGCAGATTATCTCTTATCTGAGAGCCTGGAAAAAGCACATTCCAGCATATTGATTTTACTTTCTCTGGGATTTCCCTCACCTAATGCAATCCAAGGTAGGAGATAGAAGACTAAATCAGACAGGTCTCTGGTCCATGGCACTCTGGACAGAGTCACAATACTTTTGTCATCTAGGGAGCAAATTCCTGTGGTATTTAGGGACTAAAAGGACAGCTAGATACCTACTTTGTCATCCCTGCACATCTCAAGGTCCACATGCATGGTCTACATTATCTAATTTCTCAGAAAGGCATGGGTGTTTCCTGGTGCAACTATACTTGCTGACCCCAAAGCCAGATTCATTTGGAGCTCAGTGGAGTATTGTTTGACAGCGCCCATCCATCGCAGAAAAAAACTCAGATGAGTTCAGAGACCCAGTCCTATGCTTGTAATTACACAAAACAGACTGGTAGAGTTTCAATACCTGAGTTCTTGCCCTAAGACTCATGGGCATACTGACACAGTCACAGAAACAGAGCTTGAGATTCACATTTCTGTATCTGAAGAACAGGAAAAGCATTCCCAGTCTCCCCTGCTCTCTTATCCCTGCCAAATCGGAGGAAAACTTTTTTCTCTGGGGAGATAGCTTGTGAAACTTGTGACAAGAGCAAGGACAAGAAAAGCACTTGGCAGTCACAGTAGGGACTATCATAAAAAAAAAAAATGCTTAGAAAGAATGTGCTGGCCTTGGCATATAAACTCTTTTGGTACTGCTTCCTCCCAAAAGCAAAACTTCATAGAAACTATCCAGCAAACCAGCTCAGCTCCGCACACCCATTGAAGCCTTGTACAGGGAAAAATGGCTAGGGATTTCATATGGGAGAATCACAAATACTTCAGAGAACACTGATTTCAGATTGAACTTGTCTCCTTGCATCTTGGACAATCTCACTTTGATTAGAATGAATCAGAAAGGCTCCTGCATTTCTGCCTAATTCCTCATGAAATCCTACCTCCACCCAGGATTTAGAGGCTGCCATTTCTACTTCTCACCTTTGGCACCTGCTTTGGTATCTGCCTTTCAATAAAATACAAGGTCTCTACCACTGCAGTAACCTGCCTTAGAGCAAACTGTAGCGCACACACAGAACATTTCTCAGCACATCACTTTACTCCCTTTCCCTGAGAAGGCAGTTCAGAATGACTCCCCTTGCTGGACCACTTGGTCTAATGGGGAATCTGCAAGAACATTCTGCATGGAGAAAGCAGCAACAGATCCACCAGCCAGATGTGAAAAGCACACAGCACACATGGAAAAGCCTAAGCTTACTCAGGTTTACAGTAGAAGGAGTTGTGGGCACATTTTCCACTGATGACTGAGAAATCGTCAACTCAAGGAAGGGTGCCTTCCAGTGTTTCAGGGATCACATCTGTCCTGAACCTGTTTTCAAAGGCAAGCATCCTCTTCTTGACCAACACCATTTTTATCCTTGGTGTGTATTTGCAGCAAGCATGACCTGTTCACATCTTTCTCCTAGTCATCACCACAGAATGACATGGTAGTGGCCTTTCTTCTTCACCCTGTGACAGACTGAAGCCTTCTGTTCCCCTTCATTCACTGTTCTTCACTTCTGCAGGGTCCATCTGCCAGAGGAGTTCTGTGTCCTGCCCCGGAGCACTCCATGCTCCCTGTGTCTCTGGACAGGGGCACTGCTGGGATCTGCTGGGGACTTGCTATGGCTCTTGCAATGTCAGAATAGCTTTTGAATCTTTATTCTTCCCAGATTGCATTTCATGGTGCCTGGGTCCTTCTAGCCTCCTTTGCTGAAGCACCACCCCACCCTCAATATGATGCTTTTTGAATCCCTAAATCTTTTTCATTACCAGAACACTCCAGGCCTTTTCCTGGCAATTTACAGGTCACCTTACAGGTTTTCCACTCTGAAACCTATAGCTTGACATTTGCTCATGTTTCAATCCAGTAGTTATTTCTTTCTCCTCCTCTAATGTGTGTAAATCCTGCTGAAGGTGACACATGCCTCCTAGCCTTCATGTTAGTTCCTGGTGCCCAGAGGAACTGGCTAATCCTAGAATTGGAAGGTGTCTCCAGAGGGGTTGTGGAATGTGGTGAGGGAAAGGGGTGTCTGGTTAGTTGGTTTGTTCAGAATTGCTGCCTGAAGTGAAATTAAAGAAGTTTTATGCCCTCCTTTTCATCTCCCTGGCACTTCAGCCTATTCCCACAGCACTGCATTCCCTCCTCTCTTTTTTTTCAGAGAACAGCGAGGCAAGCTACAAGAGCAGCTCTTGCAGTGGCAACCCCATAGCCACCCCCAGAAGCATTCAACCTCTAAAATGCAACAGTCATAACAGTTCTCAAAATTCATCTCAGCTGCCTCTGAATCTGACAGCGCGTGAATTCTTTCACTGCCTAATGTGTGAGGGTCCGTGCATCAATCTCCAGATGCTGACGGACCTCACTTGGCCAAGTAAATGTGGAGAAGCTTTCAGGGGGTGTCTGGTTTATGCCTCTTTCAGCCATAACTGTGGCACCTGCTTGACATAGCTGCACGATTCCTCATGTGAAGCAAAGACCTGTATCTTGATATCCAGTTAGCCAAAAAGGTAAGTAGACAGGTGATATACACAACAGTATCAACCAAGTCCCTCCTGATATATTAGTGGACACAGAAATTTGCACCAGATCAGAGGAGCTACTACTACCGTCTGTGTGATACTAATTAAATCTTAATGTTAACTGGTAATAGCGAGAGGAGGGTATGTGTACTGTGATAGACCATTGGGACCAAAGTTAGACCCAGATGCATTAGGCACTTTCATTAATGATCTTGATGAGGGAGAGAGAGGAAATAGTAGGTTAATTAAATTTGCCTCTACTGAGTTGGAGAATCTGTCAGCTTTAATGGGGATAGACAAATGAGAGGGTTGTTTGTGGAAGAAAGAGCAAGTTGATATAGACCAGAAGAATGCAGCTACTTCTTGGGAAAATGAACAGTCTTCCAACTTACTGATGTGAAGGGGGAAAAGCTGTAGACAACAGAGCCACATCAAAGAATGTGTCAGAGAGATGCAAGATGATGGCCAATACCGAGTGAATGGAAGGTAGCATACAATGGACTGAATTTTTGTTCTGTGACTGCATTATTGTTATTGTTATTGTATTGTTATTTCTTGCCCAGGGCTCCTAGAAGCTAGCATGAAGAGTATAATAGTTGTTGTTGTTTGTCACAGTTAACAACAGATCTTTGGGATCTGATGTTCTTGCTTATCCCAAGTATGAAGAAACTTATGAATATGATGAGAAAATGAGAATCCACATCACAAGTGTACTTGGAGGACCACCTCTATGCACAGGTTGGAAGGTCTTAACTGTCTGTCCTTAGGACTGCAGGATCCTAGAAAAATACAGGAGGAGACAGTGTGCCACAGTAAATTAACGGAGCAGAAGGAAGAAGGACTGTCCCACCAGACACTACAGCAAGGTAAATCAACAAGAAGACATGCAAAGAAAGACCACAGGGAAAAGTCATGTTATTCCTTCTCTTTATTGCAATTCCAAACCTCAAAAACGAACTCTGCAGTGGCAGGCCATATAGTCAGATGAAGTACCCACATGGAGACAGATCTGCAGAAAGCCAGTGAACCAAACAAATACAAGTTCAACCTTTGGCAGGTTGTTTGCAAAGAACTAGGCAAAATAAATTCAGAAACTTTTGGACCAAATAGTTCTGTCTTTATTTCTGTCTCCGATTGGAACAAATCATCTGGATTTAAAACCATCAGTCAGGTCAGCACAGAACTAGAGGTCAATATTATTAATATTATTATCGTATTTGTCATCCTTAAAGGATAGGAAGTGGATTTGGTGCTTCACAAGAAGAGATTTTTTAAATAAGTGTTTGGAGAAAAAGGGACATCAAAATGCCACCTTTCGTAAGTATAAATACTCTCACGCCATGACAGATAGTTGTAAAAGTCTCCCCAGCTTTCTTCCACAACGGAGTCACAACTTTACTGAAATTTACCTGCAAATACTAGCTGGAGACCAAATGTTCTGTGAAATAACAGCAGTTACATCCCAGTACCCCCAATAAACGTCGCTCTAGAGGGCAAAGAAGTGGGACACAAAATCTCTTCAAGAACGAGGTTTGAAATCTTAAAACCATTTCTAAATAGAATAACTTCAAAAAATAGAGAGAAGATATTCAAAGAGGATATGGAAATCTGACTTCTTAAAACAGTTACTGAAGAAATGAGACAAGATAACATTGCAATCTCTGAGCAAATATTGAGGCTTGATAGCAGGATTAATGCACAAAACCAAATCAAACTCTCTGAGGATGACAAAACATATGCATGAATGTCAGAATGTGCAAACCAATAGCTTTCATAACCATAGGAGGCCCTTATGTCTGAAGGAAAGTTCAACCATTCCTGAGCGTCATGACAGCAAGAGTGAATGCACAGGCAGAAAAAGACTCAGAATAAAATCTAAACTAAGAGGAGACACAGAGAACTGAAAAATGCTTGCAACAAGGGACACCTCTGGTTTCTGCTAATTTACTTGTAAGCTTTTGTGCATCTGAGATTTGCACTGCCTGCAGGCCAAAATAAACAAATGGGTTGTGTGTGGCACTGATTTAAAAATTAAAAATGTGCATAATTCAATGATTGCCAGCTACTGGCCACTCATCCGTGTATAGAATCTATGATTACTGATCAGAACCTAGAGATCTCACCACTTAGCATGAATTTAGTGAATATACTATATCATCCATTTAGACAATGGAAATACAAGACACGAAGGCACCATCTTTAACTAATGAACTGTTTGTGACTACCTAATCCAAGAGCAAAAGCTTTCAGGATAATAGGGATAGCCCAAAATACCTTGATTTAGTTTTGTATTGGTGAGTTTGGAAAATACTGAGATTGCATAGCACTGGAAAAAAACATTGTGAAATGGTTTTGATGCAGTGAAATATTCCACTCCACCTCTCACACCTGTGACATATCCTTTAAAAGGACACATCACCTCCTCTGGCTGTTCTACATTTGCTTCAACCACCCTTCTAGTGGTAGGTCAGCTGCCTGTGTGCCTTTACTATCAATCACCTTGTCTATGATGATCTTGAATAACATGCAATGTTAGAGGAAGGTCTCATATATTTCTCTAAGATCCTTAAGAACATTTCTAATCATATTTGCATTAAATTTGAACTAATGAATGCACCAATGTGATGAGGAAGGCCAACCTTTAAGAGAGATAGTCCAAGCTTAACATCAGATGAGGTCTCTGACCCATTATCCCCAAGAGAAAGTACAAATACTCACATTTCAGAACATGGCCTCTGCAGTGAATCTGGCATTAGAAACAGAAAATACATCCACTCCAGAAATCCAAATTCATGGCAAACAATGAAGCAGTTGCTACCAGTGCCAAACAGCTGGGTTCACAGCAGTGGTATGCCACGGTGAACTGAATTACAGAGGGTGGCTAAACAGGAATATTTCCAAGCAAAAATAGGTGCCCATGGACTGTCTACCTAAGCTGAATTGAAGAAGTGAGTTGAAATATTTTTGCATATGAGTATTATATATTTTTAGAAGCCTTTGGCATTAACAAGTTAGTGCACAGAGCATGAGGGAAGTCCCAGAGAAACAGGAAGACCATTTAAGAGAGTGGAAAGCAAAGCCCTTGCATATAAAACCAGGTCTCTAAACAGCCAAGAACATCCTTTCTGAGATGTTCATCTGATGCTGCTTTAAGAGTTGTACAAGATGAGGATTTTCACACAAACTCTCTAGACTGACTGTGCTCTGAAAACTTGATGAAATCCAGGACAAAGTGGTGTTCTCACACATCTGCCAAGACAGGGGAGCTTTTCCTCAGTAACTGCTCAGAGCTGTACATGTGCAAGGTGCATGTATTTGGGGAGCTGAGCTGTCAGGTTCCACAAGCAGGTTAAAAATCATCAACTTTCGGTGAAAGACACCAGCAACATTATGTAATTCACTAACTTCAGGACTTTTCATATCCAAGAGTATGCATTGAGCAACCAGTAGCCTGGACTCAAAGTCTCCTTGAACAGCAGGGATAGCTGCTCTGCCCTACTATGCAGGGCATGACATAACATAGTTGCTAAGTACTATGGGAGGCTAGGAGAATTTTTCCAGCTGTTGTAACCAGGGCCAGGTAAATACCTTTAGAATTAAGGGCACCTACACAAAAAAATATATATATGGCAGGGCTCATGTTGTGAAACAACTAATAAATGTTTGACTGAAAAGAGGACAGATCCCTAAAAGGTCATCGAGAGCTGTGTAGGAGACTCCTATATCCTTTTCTCCCAGGCCATACAAACACCTGCCATATCTCTGTGGCAGGTGTATCTCTATGACTGCTGTTACAACTTGTTCCACGTTGCTGAACTCCAGGCCTCATTCTACGCACCATGCCCCAAAAGTGCCCCAGTATTATTCAGAATCCAAAACTGCTATCTCACTCGCAGAAAAAAAAATATTTTCAGGGAGGAATGACAGTTTATCATGTCTCCCTTGACATTAACATTACAGACAAAACAAGAGAGAACTCTGAAATGTTTTTAAACAAGATGAAACTTGAACAAGAGAGTCAAAATGTTACCTGTAGTTTCCTTGACAGAATATGACCCACACAATGACTTCCCCGACTGAGATTATAGAACTGTCACTCACTGCCACTGTATAACACCAAAATTAGTGGATCCAGCTGATGATGAATGTTCTACCTTTGTGTTAAAAGTAGGCTGCTCTGATCCCATTGCCCCTCTCATTTGCACAGCTCAGGAAAGGCAACGAGAGGGAAGGAAAGGAGTCAGGAATCCTACTGAGCGTCAGCCCAGCTGACAAAGAGGGAGACATATAAAGCCTCACATGCTGTAGGTCTTGCTAACTATCCAAATTTTATCACTGATCTTCATGAGAGTTAGCAAATTTATTGAAGCCCCAGCTTCTGGATTCAGGAATATATCAAAGCTTTCCTTCTTTCTTTCTTTCTTAGGCAAGAAAAGATGAAAATGTCAACTTCTTTCTTTCCCAATGTCTCAGAAAAAAAAGTAAATGGAAGCATACCAGTCTGTTTACTCACAATTTTTTTCTGTGTTGGAAGCTGAGATTTGTAGCTGCTGTTTGTGAACACTGTGGATGAGGAAAGGCCCAATGACAGAACCACAGATCTCAGCATTCCCCTGAGACAAATGACATCCCTTTCCTGAGAGCTCTCAGCACCAGGTCATCATTTTCCAACACTATTTTCTGATTTTTCCTGGCCTCACTGTACCTCCAAGCCGGGTAACATGGAAAGAACCTGAGAAGGTCTCTGTAAATTAGTTGAGTCAGTTTCAGTCCTCAGAATGAAAAAAAAATGTTAATAAAAAGCAAGCTGGAAAAGAGGCACACAGAGAAGGCACAGGAATCATATGCCTTAAAGTGATGACAGGGAGGTAGGAAGATGCTGACAACACACTGGAGATTCTGCTAAAGAAGTGTGGAAGTGACTCTGCTTAATTTGACCTGTGGATTTTTGATTTAAGGACTATTCCTTCTGGAGTCCAGATGACCAGTAAGTGCTCATAGCTTTTTAGAAAACCCTTGTGCCTTGCAATAATTCACCGCTGATTGCCTACATTTTCTTAAAAGAGCTCACTTAGAGTTGATTTAAGTACTCCTGGGGAGGCCAGACCGACAGGAGGGGCTGCTGTGATTCACAGCCCTGGTGTGAGCAGCAGATGAAGCAGAGGCTGTCCAATCTGTCACAGACATGATGGTGATCGTATGGAGGGTTACTATGGAGAATATAAGAGTCTGGGATCCCCAAAAGGCTGCTAGAGGCAATCCACAGCAGTCATAAATGTTACAAGACTCTGCTTCCTCTTCTCTATGGTCCAGCTCATTCCAAGCATGACTTTACTGTGTACGTTAGATCCCAGAAATGAGATGTTTTCAGTTGCATTTCATTATTTCTAATCTGGGGGAGGAGATCCAATCAGTCTTGGCAATAGCCTCTGAGGCACAGTTCTGCTGAGAAAGAGCAGGCATTAAGAAGGAAAAACATCATGCTGGGGACTCCATTGACTATAAAGTGTCAAGACTGCTTGTACAGATACAGATAGCCAGGTTTGCTCAGATGAATGTTGCTGGACAGCCATCTCAGAAATACACATCTGTGCTTGGCTGATCCATCTTTACCCAAGCAGCACCTCCTGTAAAGACCTCCAGTGAGAGCTTGTGTGGACCCTGAGCTTAGCTGGTCTTGCCACAACAGACAGCTTGGTGCTTCACAGGCCCGTCTCTGATATCTCCCGACTCTGCAGACAGCCTCAGAAGCAGAGGCAGTGACTGAGTTCTGTGACTGAGAACTACATGTGGGCAAGTCCCTGATGGCTTCCTTCACTCCTGGTCCTTGATACCATCCCTGTGACCATCACGCCTGTGACAGAAATATCTGAGAATGAGAGGAGAGGGCCCTCCAGACTTGGCCATGTTCTTTGTACACACCCATATCCAGCTGATAAACACAGTCAAAACAAAACAAAACAAACAAACAAACAAAAAAAAACCACAGTAAAATCCTTGGGCCTCCTCTCCCAACTTTTCAATGTGACTGCAGCCCTTCCCTGGCTACAGGGTTGCTGGTCCATGATACAGCCAAATATGAGGTCCTTGGGCACAGAGTTCCAAGGGAGATGGATCTTGCATACAGAAAGCTTTGTTACACCCTAGTTTCCCAGTTTCCACTCCCAAGGGCTGTCAGGTGCTCACTCATGTGGCTCACGTCATGCTCTCTGAGACTGGGTGGCTCCGCCTGTGCCAGTCTCCTTTCTGCATGGCCTTTCCATCCAGGCATTACATTTCTCAATACTACTAATTTCCATTTTGAGTCCAGTATTCGCAGCTCCTGTCTGCCTCTCCCAACCTTATCTTGGCACCCCCAGCAACTGTGAGCACAGCCCAAACACACTGACTCCAAGCTGATTTTTAATTCACTGAGCTGAATACAAGCAACCCATGCCACCATCTCCTCCTCTTCCATCATCCTGAGACACAACAGGCAAAGTGCCCACCAGATAGGCTTCAACTTTGGGTTTTGTTTTGTCCTTTTTCCTTCACAAAAGAACACATCACAAACATCTATTCCCCAGTTTGTTCCATTGACAAATGGATTGCAGAACTTGTGATTCTAGGCATAGGCAGTGATGGACAGCTTGGAGCACATCGGCTATGCGGGAACCCTCCAGAGGCCAGTCCCTGTCAACACATCTTCCAGTGCTGGAGAGTTTGCTCTTGTCAAATCCTCACTAATCAGGAGATCTTTAACTCTGACTCCATTGAAGGCAACCATTTATTCCTGTCATTAGTGGAATAATCTATAAAAATGCAGATGAGACAAAGCTCAGCTCTGGTGAGAACAGCAGAGCCACTGGGCTCTGAGGAGGCCACAGACTCCATGCTGAAGATGGGGCTGCTAAAGCTGCCCCAGATGGAACTCTAAAATTCCTGCAATTCCCAGCACCAGAACCTCTGGTGCCCAGATTATGGCTGAGGTAGGGCAGAGATGGTTTGTTTGTGCTGGGAAGCTTTTAATCAGATGTTGTACCTGTCAGTACTCAAGTCTGGAACATTTCTAGAATAAAGAATGTGGTTTTGGTCTGTGTTTGTAAAATATGAAGCATGGCTCTGGGAGGGAGGGGGCAATAGTACTGAGTGGGGCAATTAGCAATAGCAACATACACTTGGGCCAGCTGGCTGACTCTTTTTTACTGACAACCAAGCAGGGCCAGTGTACAGTATACTGCACATATACATATATATATATGTATATGTTATATATATATATGTATATGTATATATATGTATATATACACATATTTTTTGCAAGTGTGTTGCCTCTGTAAAGTGACTTACATTTGCATCTGCACCAGTTGGGAAGGACTGAAGAAGAAGAAGGGGTGGGGGTAGGGAGAAAGAAGAAAACCAGACTGGAAATGAGCAGAATAGAAAGGAACCTTCTGTGACCTTCTGTTGTGCTTCCCTCTCAGTGACAATTCTTCATCTCCATTACCCACCTCCCAGACTGAGAGCTGGGTCAGAACTGCCAAAACAGGCAGTTACTCCCCATTTGTCCCAGCAAGGTGCAGAAGGGGTTTGTGCCCCTCTCTGGTATTCATTGTTCTCAGGCCAAAAGACTTTCCAGGATAAGGACTGGAGAGCTGTCAGAGCAGGGACTGGTTTCTATAGCAAACCCAACATTTTCAAATGGAGGGGCTCAGCCCTGCATTCACTAGGGCTGAAAAGAAAAGCATTTATTCCTTCATAAGCATGAAGGACAGGAGAAGTTTAATGCCATGTGTGCTTCATATTTCATGAGCTTCTTCAAACCAGAAAAAAACTGCCAGTGAGTGCCTGCTGGCAGCTTTTCTCTCTCCAATGCAATACATGAGCTGAAGCCTTTGCAATTCAGAGCTGCTCCCTGTTTATCAGTCTGTGGGTTTCACACAGCATCTGAGGGTCAGCAGTGGGCCAGGCTGCCGAGGGAAGGAAGACATGCTGCATCTGGCCCCTATGCAACACAGATGAGCAGAGCTGGAAACCAGAACTGAACCTAAAACACTGTAACTTCAACAAGAAGCGGAAGAGGCTCAGATGATGGGGCAGGCGGTGATGGATGGCTCGATGGAGATGACAAAGAATGCTGTACCTAATAGCAAACATAGAGATACACAGCTTGGGCCAGGGACACGTGAGATTAAAGGCCAGATTCTGGAAGGCACCTGGGTCATCTAGAAGGTACCTGGAAATTACAGCTGTGAGCATCGCCAATGCCAAAGAGGATGAGAGCCCTACAAATAAGAAAGTCACAGTCACAGTGTCTATAACTATACAGTCACAGTGACTATAAAACACCTTAAAAAATGAATATCATGCCCTCAGCAGCTGGGTTTGGAATAAAGGGACAGTGTTACTGAAGGCTTGGTTGGAAAGTTTGCTTAGCCTACAAAGGAGAGTGAGACACACACCCTGCCAAGGCATAAAGGGCAGCTCTGTGCAGAAATCCACCAAAGCATTTGTAAATGTGCTGGTAAGAACCAACTCACCTCCCGCTGCTTTTTCTTGGCTCATTAAATGAGCATCTTCAGTCACAAACCAGAGCCAAGGATTTTACAGGTAGAAGGGAACACACTGTTTCCCAGCTCAATGCTGAAAGCTCGTGGTACGGTCCTGTGCCTGGCTGCATTTTGGACATGGTCACATTGCTCCCTCTCTGCTGCCTGTGACATTCCCTTCCCTGCAGGAGGCAAGAACAGCCTGTGCTTCAGCTCCATGCCCAAGTCTAATTCCAGGACTAGGAACGAATCCTGATTTCCTGGCACAGCAATATAATTCCTTGCAAACCCATGTAAAAATGCCATTTGGTTACAGAAAGAATGGAAAGGGGGAAGATGCTCTTTTATGTATTAATTACATGTCAATTCATTTGTTTGAGAACTACACTGAAAGTGCCTGAAGAATTACAGCATTAATTAGAGAGTAAACGACCCCTGACTTATAACAGCAGTCTCTGGGCTTTGGCAGCCATTTGTTAACAGCAATGAAAAGTATCAGAATTCATTACAAAACACTACAATGAGAAGACCACATGTTTAGGGCTTCAGTATTCCCCTCTCCAAAAGCACAGGGAAGTTGTTTGTCCCATTGCAATCATCAAGAGCTTCTATATATAAAGCTCATAAGGAGATCTCCGGCGTTTCATTTGGGAAAAAGATCTTTTTCCTCCAGCTGAAATGTCTGTACTGTGCTATTGATGCAGCACATCAGAGCAATGACCAGGGGCAGCTTTCACTCCTTTGCCACTCTGTGCAAGCCAGAGAGACCCAACAGCCTGTGCATTCTTAATTGAGAGAATTAGGAAGCTTATTTGAAGAACACTTGAGTCCTCAGAGCCTAATTTCCTGCTGTATAAATAATACATCAGCAACAGCAGTCTCCAGGAAAATAAATAAATAAATAAATAATAAAGATAAGACACCCAGATGAATATTCTCACTTCTACCACACTGTGAAAATCCTTTGCAGAAGGTTTTCACAAATAGTCCCCAACAAAGGGGCAAGGAGCTGAAAATTATTCACGTGGGCCTCACTGCTGTGATTGCACCTTTGGATGAGCGCGGCGGGTGCTGGGGCTCACAGGAATAAATGATCCAGCCTCTTCATCTCTTTATTCAGCAAAGCCACTGCCAGAGCTGCCTGCTCTGTGGGCTCAGCAAAGGGCCTATGATGGCAAAAACGCAGCAAAACCTCCAGGCAGGTGGTAACCCCAGGGCTCCAGGATTAGCCTGTAAGTGCCGTGCTGTGGCTTTTCCCTTCCATGGCAGATGTGTGTGCTGGCACTGCTCCAGGAGATCCAGGAGCAAGCGCTTGTGCTATGAAAACCACATTGGTACATATACATACTTGTAGATGGGGAGGGCATGAGCGTGGCACAGGCATATTTAATTGTGACAAACTGAAACTTTTTAGGGCTGAATTTGCATCTGCAAACTCCTTCACTGGGACAGCAGTGACCGGGAGACAAGAGTCTTGTGCCATTCCTGCAGGTTACAGGCAGCACAACAAAGTAGGAAGGGTTCAACCCAGGAGGAAAAGCTGATCCTCCTTGGACTCCGAGGAGTAATGCTGGTCTTCCAGGACTGTTTCTTTCTCACCACATCAGATGCTCATGCGCTCTCTTCCCTTTGCATCACTCTGTTCTGTGGCCTCCGAGGGACCTGTAGGAAATGTCCAGGCATCCTGACACTTCTGGAGCTGCAGAGGCAGCCTGTGGGGAGCTGTCACTGCGCAGGAAGAAGCAGGATACGCTGTCTGGGATCTCAGGAGGCCGCCAGCCTCCCTTTCCTGCCTGTCAGAGAGTGGCCTCTGAAAGACGAAAATGAATCCAAGAGAAGGGGAACTTGAGGACTTCGTCAGAAGGGTTTCTGCAGCATAAATATTTGTATTCCTCTGATGTGGGATTTACAGGTACACTTTGGCAGGGAGAGCCTGCAAATACACACTTGCTCTCTGTGTTCCTGCTGTTTGCTCCTGCAAGCCCAAGCCCTTGGGAGTGTGTGAGGAGCCAGATGCAGTGCAGGAGCTAACAGACTGCCCCTTTGCTCTCTCCAAGGGCACATGGGCACAGGCATTATGGCCTGTCCCATGCAAGGTGCTGCATTTTCCTATGCAGAAAGAGCTGAGCATCAGTGCAAGGGCCAGGGTTGCCAGAAAACCCAGCCCCCTCCTGATGTTGCATCTGGAGGCATGAGCTGATGGAGAGCTCTTACAAAACCCTGGCTGGGCACCGTGGCTCTCCTGCTGCAAGGATTTCCACAGGTATCCCTTCTCTCTGTGCAGTCATTTCCGTGGATTTGCTTTCAGATGGGCAGTTTCAAGGGAACTCCCTTGTTCTCATATGATGGACAGAGCAAAAGGAAGATTTGTGGCAAATGGGGTTGTTCCTTTCCCCACACTCTGCCCCCGAGGACCACAGCATCTTCTCAGTGCTGGAGGAATGAAATCTGGAGCAAACACAACAGATAAAGGGGTCCGTTTGAAACAGCACTGCCAATAAATAATTCATGGGAGACAAGTGGTGAGTCTCAAGGGAGCCAGCACAGGGATCTGTGAATCTGGATGAGTTTGCAGTGCTTTAATTATGCAAATTGACAAATGTCTCTACACCGAGAAATTCTGCTAGTCCTGCAAAAGAGCAAGAGCTGCAAAATGGCAAGAATATCCCAAGGCTGCCTGCCTAACCAGCTGCCAGCCACAGCTGGCAAGGTGAACCTTTTTGGGGGTCTCCCCAGAGCTTGTTCTGCTACTTTAAAGGGCAGATAGTAAAAAGCCTCCTTGCAACGGAGCACAATGCCTTCACAGCTTCAGCTGGTCTAAGTAGGCATGGCCTTGGACCTAACCGTTCCCTTTCACCAGCACCGTTTGATCCCAGGGTTAGCGAGCTCAGGGAGTGAAAAGGAACTGCCAAGCCAAGACTATGCTAACAGTGAGAAGATCTCCTGCGACAGATGCGAATCACAGATTACGGCTGCACATCACATAACTTGCTGGCAGACTGGTGAAAGACATGTCGCACTAGGTAGATCAGCAGTGCTGAAGGCAGAGGCTGTGTGGTGTGAAGGATGCATGCCCCATAGAACATGTGGATGGGAATATAAGGCACTATGCATGTCTCGGAAGTCTCGTCTCAGTCCTGTGTTGCTGTCCCATAGCCCAGGTTAAAAATGCATGGCCCTGATGCTGGCCCAAGGCCCGCCTCATCTGAGCCAGACTCCAGGTGGGCAGCCTGCTGAGACATGCACACTGGTGCTGGGAGGACAGAGAGCAGCTTGGAAAAGCAAAGCCATCTGTGAGACTGTTCACATGGAGCATGTGGTGAGTGGAACCTTCCTTGGCCCATCAAAGGGCCTGGCAGAAATCAGGGCAGAAGGAAGCCAAATCTAGGGCTGGCAATTTCCCCAGCACTTGTCCACGTGGGGTGCATCAGCTCCGTTACAAACTGCATGTCCCGAGGGTACCCCACACGTTGCTCCCTTGTTCCTTTGTTCACTATGCTGCTTGTCGCTGGAGTAGATTAATTTGGTGCCTTATCCAGTCTTGTTAGGAACGATAGCAGGGTAGAGTGCAGCAAGCTTAAAGCCTGCAGACATTCACAGCGAGCCCTGTGAGGAAGGTGCACATGTTGATGGACATCGACACCAACAAGAGGAGGCCCTCATGGCCATAAGTGCTGTTGTCCTCACTCTGCCCATGGGTAAATTAGAGTGGGCTGCAGAGTCAAGGGACTGGAGCACTGTATTCTCTGAGCTCACATCATCAGGGCTGGCACACACCTCAGGAGATGGGGAAGAGAAAGATGGATCCAGGGAAGCTTGATTCTGCTGCTGGCTCTGGGATTTGGTGACTGAGCACCCAAGAGCATCCTCATGGAGCCAGCACCCAGGCCTGGATAGGAGCCTGGGCTGTGTTGCAGGTGAGTCGTTAACAGACCACAATTTCTCTCCTATTATTCACTAAACAGTTATCATTTATCCACTACAGAAACAGCTGATCTTTTTATTTCCAAAAACTGACTTTTCTTTAATTTTGCTAAAAAATATTTGATTTTTTCTCTAAAAATATTCAATCCTCTGTTACCCAAACAGAATTTCACTGAAAAAATCAGCACTGATGACGAATTATTTTTGTGCTTGCCTCTCTGGAAGAGGGTGGAGGAAGAAAAGAACTGTATCATTATTTAAAAAAAAAAAAAAAAAAAAAAAAAAGAAAGAAAAGAAAAAAGAAAATGTCAACCCAAACAATATTTTATGCAGAAATGTCTGTTTTGATTGAAAATCCATTTTCTCTCAAAATAAATTTTTCATGAAAACTGTTTCAGAGCCAAATCCAAACAGGAGCAACCTGGTGCTGAGACAAGCCACCTCATTCCACTGACACTGATTTATGCCAAGCTGCCTGGAAACAGGAGCTGATGGCAGCTGCCTTGACCTGTCAGGTGCAGAAGAAAGAGATCGAGCCTCCCTGTCCAAGCATCAGCTGGGGAGCAATAAGGCTGTTTTTCACTCAGGTGCTTTCCAGCACCCAGGGCCTCAGTAGCCAGGTGTCACACTGTTGGCTGCCCTGTCACCTCTTTATGAAAACCATCCTCTCCCTTTGCAGCCTGTCAGTGGGTCAGGAAGAGGGGAATAAATTGAGGTGAAAAGCAAGGTCTGTTCAGGAGTGGTCTGTTCTGCTAAAACCCAGACACAGCTTAAAGCAGGAATAGTGTGGCACAGTCTAACCCACTCAATGCTCCCTAGGACCATCTATTCCTCAGGGTCCCCATCCTCAAAAGAGACAGAATTGCTTCAGGTCCCAGCTAGAGATGGGCACCTCAGAATGGTGGCAGTCTGCTCTGCCGGAGTGGCTCCGGAGCCACTCACATGAGGTGTGTAATTTTCCCTTCCTAGTGCACCCTTTGCTTTGCTGATGGAAAAAGCTGCTTGCAACCTCCAGCCTTCAGGGCTGCAGCAGCAGCACATGACACATCTTGGTCTGCAAAAAGCCTGCAGAGCTGTTCATTGTGAGTAGGATGGGCAACCAGCCCTCCGGAGGGACACAGGATGTCCTGGCATCTGCTCAGGACATTGGCAGCCTGAGGAGGCACCCAAATCCCTGCCATTTATTGCATATTCTTTCCTCAAAGAAACTGTTATGCTGGCATGTTAAAGATGCATCATTCACAGGCGGCTCCAGCTCCAGGCTCACAGTGGTCACCAGGCCAGAAGATTGTGTCACCTGGAGATAGAGGGTTTCAGAGCTGGGTCTGCTCTGCACTTTGTATGGTGACTCTGTGCCAGGAACTGAGCAGTGCAAAACCACCCAAGCTACATGCATGGGGGCTGCTGGTCCCTTGGACAACATGAAGCAAAGGCTGAGCAGTACGTACCAGATGCTGGTGTTAGTTGGAAACCCATCCCTAACTCCCAAGTACAAAGGTATGTGCAAATAGCTGCCTCATACAGGCTCCACGTGCAGGGTTATCCACTGCACCTCCAAGCTGGAAGGTGGTTCAGTGCTGCAGCTCCAGCATATCCTTCAGCAGTGTGGCTCCTGGCTGCCTCGAGCCACATTTTAGATGCACGCAGTGCAGAGTCCATCCTGGAGGCCACGTTTCTTTGGAAATGCTGAATCCTTTGCAGATCTGCACTGCAAGATCTGGCTTTCCTGCAGCACAGCTGTCCTCTTTCCTTGGGTTGGGGGGGGGGGATCATAATAGTCTATGCCAAGTTTTGGGGTGAGCACAGACTTATTTTGCAGCTCTCTTTTTGGGCAGCTTGGCCAGGTGGAGAGGCAAAGCAGCATCTGACCTTGAGTGGCAATGAGAGGTTGCTGCAAGCTTGCTTGATTTGGCACAGCCCAAAGAAGCGAAGGCCCCATTATTTTCTGCCTCAGCGCTGGAGACAGACAGCAGTGTCTTAAAACAGGATTCTCTCATCAATCATTTATTGGATTTATGCAGCTTCACTTAGGAACCTGATTTATATTTCCTCTCAATTTACTGCATTTGAATTGTTTGCAAATAGGCACGTGAATCATCAGTTGGAGCAGGAAAAAAAAAAAAAAAAAAAAAAAAAAAAGCTATTTTCAAGCTTCATTTAGGCCATTCGAAGCATTAATTTTTAGTTGCAAAGGCTATTTTTTGCTAAATTAGTTTTTAGATCTTGTCTTCCTTGTGCTAGGCTATAAATTTAGTGCTGCTGGAGCAAAAATGTTCAGAATTGGATTTTTCAGCCTTCCAAGGCAGGTGCAGGGGCCCCATTCTGTGCTGGGTTGCACTGCGGCACCAGGGAAGATAATTTGGTTTTTACTGTTGAGACAGAAATAATCCTCCCCCTCCTCCCACCAGCCCTGCAATTTAGCACAACCTCTTGAGAACAAGCTGAAACCCTGAGCACATCGGCTCCAATCTTTCTTTAACATTAGGATTGGACCTCCCTATCACGCATATTTTGAATCCTTAAGTGACCCTCCAAGGCCATCTTTCGTCTTGGAAAACAACCTTTGAACATAGCACAGGAAAACCCTTCAACTCAGCTATTTTAAAGGTGAACTTCTTTCAGGGCCACAGCATTACAGCACCATGTGTGGGTGGCTGGTGGATGATGTTTTATTTAAACACAAAGGCATGAGATTCCAGCTCATTTCAAACAAATCCTTTGGTGGAAAAATATGCACATATTTTTAACACGAATCTGTCCAGGGCTCCATTAATTCCCTGCCAAAGAGGTTTACCTGCTGGAGTAGATGATAATTCAGCAATGTAAACAGAGGCTTTTAATTTCATTTTGGGATCACGAATGGAAACAAACTGATTAACAAAAGTGGGGTAAACAAGGGCTCTGCTTTCCTCTGCTAGCATTAATATTCTCTGAGCATTGATGCTCAGGGCCCAGGGGCCCCTGTCAACACAGTGAGCTGGGTGCTATGATGCCTGCATTGGGTACAAAGCTGTTCACCTCCAAGGACAAGGTTCAGTGCCAAGGGGAGAGCTCTGGGGAGCTTAGCAGCATGATACCAGCAGAGGTGGGAATGCATCTCCTCGGACTCTGCAGTTTTGCCCTGCTGTCAGGGGCTGGCATTCCTGCTCCCCATGGTCTCCTGAACCCACAGGAGCAAGTTCAGAGCTAACCATGCCAAAGAGGAGCTCTGACTGGGACATGAGCAGCCTCCAGGCATCCCAAGGCAGTTGTGCCCAAGGGCAAAGCGGAAAATAAACCTGTGGCACTATGGTGACCCTGAAAGCAGTCCTGGGGGACAACACTTGCCCACATGCTGACGTGCATCATTTGTTATGCTCTGGTAATGCAAAAAACACATGGGGTTTGGGAGGTGACACGCCAAATATAAGTGTCAATAATCTGCAGTAAATGATTTAAGTGTAAATGGGGCTGGGGGATGCATAGTACAAAAAAAAAATGTTATCTCAGCTGAAGCAAGGGCAGAGGGAGATTCTCTGAGCTGTTGATCAGGACACTTCCACCCTTGCTGCAATCCCAGGAGAGACTAGGAACCCACCATGCACAAAACATGGGAAAGGTCTGATTTCTACCCATGGTTAGCAGAGCTCTGCAATGGGGCTAGAGCAGGGGAACACTACAGCCACTCCTTTTGCACAACATCTGGTATGAAAAATACTTGTTCAGCCAAGCTTCTAGAATTTGGTCCATGCTGAGGTGTGCCTAGAGGTGGCAGGCAGCTTGAGGGAGAAGTCCACACAGGGGGTAAAAGTGCCATTGCTTCCTGGGGCCACCAGGAGAGTAGCAGGGAGAGCTACAAAGCTCGTTCCCAAGCGAGGGGCTGAATTAAGTCTTGATGATCTGGTCTGTGCACTGTCCCAGCTAGTGCAGAAGAGAAACCCAGAAGGCAGTTAAGTTCTGGGAGCTAAGAGTTTTGTCAGCTTTACTTGCTTCACTTTTGTGCTAAAATCAACAGCTGTTGTTCTACCCTTTGCTTCCGCAGGACCACTACAAGGGACTGGCCCTTCCAGGTCACTTTTCTTGCAGGGATGGAAGAGAAGAGCTTAACACACCTCTGGAGTCTGTATGAGTCAGGAGCACCATAAGAGGTGTTTTGGGGCATGGCAATACTGATACCAAAGGATGTACATTGGCAAGTACATACATTGGCAAATGACACTTCAGGAAGCCCTGAAAGAAATGTTTGTGTCTAATGTGTCCAGGAAAGAGAGGAGGATGAGAAGCCTCTAGGACCCACAGTGAGATGATAGCTGATAATAAGAAAGCAGATGCAAGACAGGAGGGCATAACCCTCTACCTGCACCAGACTTTGCTGGATCTGGGGGTTAAGAAGGTGATGGCTATAGCAAGAACCTCACTGAGGCTACTCATGCTGATATCTATATGCTCATTCTAAGGCCTGTGACACTTTGGATCCCAATTACAGATCTGACTTGCTTTTGCAGGCAAGTCATTTAACCTTTGGGAAGATCCGAGGTTTCAGATATCTCAAGCCATTTGCTGATCTGGGTCAGAAACCCAGAAGCGATCAGCATGGAATGCTTCTGCTCAGGCTCTGGCAAGTCAAGGTCAAGGACCTTGTTTTACTGATGGAGGGACTAAGGAACTACCTCTCAGGGAAAAAAATACAAAAAGCCCACTGGTAGAAAACTCAGAGCGAGGACTCAGGTCTGTTAGGCAATATCAGAGCTCTGTAACAGGGAGAACACAAAACAATTAAGAATCAAGGTGCCAGGAAGGTAATTTAGAAACTGTGTAATAAAAAAGTAACCATATGTGTGTTAGTTTGTTGCAACTTAATTTGAATCGCAGGGCTGTCAGAAACACTGAATAAACAATGATTTCTTAAATACGCCTGTTGCCAGTTCCTTGTGAAAGTGAAAATGTTCATGTGGCAAGGCGTGCTGGTAGGGAGAGGGAGAACAGCTCAGATAGCAAGAGGACACCAAGGACCTCCTACAGCGTATAATTTGCAAAATGTTACAATATGTTTTTATGACTGCAGTTCAATTACCTCCTGCAAGAAGAGGTAAACGGGTAGAAAATCAGCACTTGAGGGTCTCTTTTTGTTCATCAAACAGATTTCTTCTCAAATCAGCTTAAGAGCATTTTGTTAGCAGGCTTGCAGATGCTCAAAGGCTAGCAGCAAGACCTCGACATGAGAAAACTGCAACATTAGTAGAATAAAAAGATGCTAGAGATGAGGTTTGAAATTTCCAAGATGGCTCCAGTGTCCTCAGGACATCTCTGGATCTTGTAGTTGAACTTTTTCTCCTCCTACCAAGGAAGCATGCAAGCAGCCAACCAGACCCCGAACAGGCACCGTTGTCTCAAACTCCATATTGTCCAGGAGAACATACTAGGATACACGGTTATGGCTGAGCAGAAGCCAAAGGGAGTGATCAAAACTGAGAGATGGTTTCTAGTTGGCTTTATCTGTGTGTTATCTTCTATTAACTTTTATATATATATATATATATATATTTTTAGTAAGTGCTGCATTAGGATGATTGCTTTGATCTTGCTAAAATGGGCCAATCTGGCACAAGTAGGACACCGCATGGTGAGAGCATCTTTCTGAAGGTGCCTAATGGTTCAGGCAAAACAACTCGCACCCCAGCACACACAATGAGTCTTAAAAGCTGAGCTACACACCATCCTACAAGGGGCATTTGTGAACCAAGAATAACAGATGCCCAGTTGCCCAATTTGTGAAGAGAAAAGCTGGAGGTTAAGGTGTGAAGAGCTCAGGAGGAGCAAGCCAGACTCCTCAAGTTTGGGGAAGGTGAGCTGTCATTCCCACAATATCTGCACTCCCTGCAAAGATTCAACCTGATTAGAGCAGGCAACAATGAACTAGGAACTCAATTAAATTATAATTTGGGAACTTTTGTCGAAAAATATTCTATACTATCTCAGAACACCTGTGATGCTTCATGCTATTTATATGTTCACTATGTAGTTTATATATCTGTTTTACCAAGCAACTGCATGGTCTGTCTTTCTTTGAATACCAAGCTGTTCACACCCATGTACTGTGGATTTTCACACACACATATGGAACCAACCAAAAAATAAAAAATAAATAAATAAATAAAGACCTTTTTTTTGTCAGAAATGCAATTGGAAAATAAGTAGAATAGAATTTTAGCTCAATCTTGTGCCAGCAGCCTTCCAGCCCAACACTTTGGGATGCTTTATTGTAAATTTAGCAAGCTGTTAAAGAGAGACAGAGAAAGAAAAGAGTCTTGAGTTCTAAAAGTTAAATCCCTGTTTTTGCAACACTCAAGCAGCTCTCAATCTCGGTTTTGGGTGCTCCCAAAAAGCTTTAAAAAAAAGAAAAAGTGCATGTGTGTATATATAAGTATATATGTTTATATATGTAATAGCACATTGAACCAGACCAAAGATCATTGGTTTCTGCACCCTGTCTCCAACAGTCAGCAGCCTTCATGTCGGTAAGAGTAGGAGGAACAGGGAAAGAATATGACAGCTTTTCTTCTCTGATTGCATAAGAACTAGCTGCTTTGTGGCCACCAATGGATCATGGACAGCCAATTTATCTTTCTTCCCTTTAAAATCATCTATTCTTTTGACTCTCCCAACATTCAGTGGCAAGGAGATCCAGCTGTGACTGATGTACTTTGCTTCAAACTTCTGCCTATTTTTTTTACTGAGTGTTACTAGTGTTTACAACTATTTTTTTCCTTATTCACCTGCCTTGCCCCACTTGTTGTTTTGGAGAACTGTCCATACACTGCTGTCATCTATTCCCTGAGCTGAAAAATCTCTAGTCAACTTGAGTCTTCCCCTGTCTTCTGTGACCAATTTCATAGCTTTGTTCATCCTCATTGCCCTTCTTACTAGCTTTTCTATTACTATAGTATTTCTTCTAACAAAAGAAAACAAAGAAGATATGGATGATTCAAGAAATGGGCATAAAATGGACATATTACACCCATACGTGAAAGGAATATAAAAGAAAGAAAGAAAAAGAAAATAAACCTTCACTCTTGGTAGCATAAAATCTTTGCACATTCAAAACAAATTGATTCCTTGTTAACATTAGAAGTGATTTCAGTTTTCAATACACGAACAAAGTTGTTGTGAAATTCTTGTACACACAAGTTGACATTTCCAAATCAACCAGTCTAAAATTAGCCTCATACTACCATCTGTAGGGAATTAAGAGGATTTTTTTTCTGAAGCATGTAACTGCTTGAGGAGTTTAAGTCCCAGCAAATTCAGCCTATAAAGCTCTGATCAGGGAATATGGTCAAATCAAAGGCCCTTGGCTTTCTTGCTGGGAGACTCCTCAGTACATCAGAAAACGCACTTTGTTGCTTAGCAAATGTATCTATGCCATTCTCATTCTCTGGAACTGTTTTTCAGCCTGGTTTTAAGAACTAACAGTATGAAGTAAACTTCTTTAGAAGAAAAAGTCTCTATGGAAAACCTGAGAAACTGCTAAGGAACTGATTAAAGAAACAAGACCAAAACAGCCACTTTAGCAGTGCAAGCCTGCAAAACGAAACGAAAATGAAGACCTGCAACATGAAAAGAAATAAACTAATTTAAATTTTAAAAGCCTCTTTTTTTTTTTTTTTTTTTTTTAATTGCTTTGCACTTACCCTTATTTCTCTGCACATCACAGCCCCTGGCCACAGCTCAGTCTTCACCATTTCATACATACACTGACAGGCCTCCTGCCAAGCTGGGTTAGAATCAAATCTGTGCTCTTTCAGGCCACCAAAGTCTACTCCAACGAGGTCAGAAACACTGTGCAGAGCAACATAAATGCCTTCAGTGAGTATATTACGTCTCTTAATCCATGCAGTCCACCATACTCTCCTGGATTTAGGACTCTCCACACCACACTCCACCTGGACTTCGGAAAGCCCTAACAGATAACTGTGTTCTCTCACCTCTTGCATTGCACAGGCCATAAGACACCCTGGATTTAATTCTTCTTGAAGCTCAGAGCAGATCTAGAGAGAACTGCAAAATCTGCCGGGTGGAACTGCCAGTGACACCAAACCTGCTGTCCCCCTTGGCACAACAGCTAACTCCTGAGCCTCTTACAAAGAACATGTGCTTTACCTCCAGCTCCCAAACCTGATCACTTTTAACATTAGATTACTAGTCTGAAGAGCCCTTTTCACTCTGATGTTTCATCCTGGGCATGTCTTGGTAGCTGCAAACCATCCCAAGAGGCAATCAACTCAACATGTGTATCTGAGCTGGCATTAGTGTAGCTATGGTGGGCATGGGACTCACAAGACCCTCTGACAGCCTGACTGTGCCTCTTGCCTACTGAGAAGTAAGCCTGCCTCATGCAGGTTCTACTCCCCTGCACGGGGTTGGTGCGACCTTCCCCTTCAGCTAAAGCATTAGGTCCATAGGCCAGATGAGCAGCTACAAAGCTCAGCTCTTGCATAGACCTATGATGCTTTCTGCCTCTCGCAGCTCCCACTATCTTCATTCCTGTTGCTGTTCAGCTCAGCCGACCTCAGCCAAAAGGACTGGTGAATGGGGTGGGTGCCCTGGTTACGAAAAACACAGAAAAAGCAGAATTGCTGAACACCTTCTTTGTTTCAGTGTTTACCAAGGGCAGCCCTTTAGAGTCCCAGGCCCTAGTGACAAGAGAAGAAGCCTGGAGAGAGGAAGACTTGTCCCGGGTTGAGAAAGAATGGGTCAGAGAGCACCTAAGGAAAGTCGATACACACAAATCCATGGGCCCTGATGGGATGCACCCCAGAGTGCTGCGGGAGCTGGCGGATGTCATAGCTAAGCCGCTCTCCATCATCTTCGAAAGGTCCTG
>VZSV01000368.1:196309-232470 GCA_013398735.1 Nothocercus julius | reverse complement strand
GGGGCCTGGAACATCTGCCCTATGAGGAAAGGCTGAGAGAGCTGGGCCTGTTCAGCCTGGAGAAGAGGAGGCTGAGAGGAGACCTCATCAGTGTCTATAAAGACCTCAAGGGAGGCAGTGAGGAGGATGGGGCAGCCTCTTCTCAGTGGTGGCCACCGACAGAACTAGAGGAAACGGCCACAAACTGAAACACCAAAAGTTCCACAGGAACTTAAGAAAAATTTCTTGACAGTGACTGTGACAGAGCCCTGGAACAGGCTGCCCAGGGAGGTTGTGGAGTCTCCTTCTCTGGAGATCTTCAAAACCTGCTTGGACGCAGTCCTGTGCCACATGCTCTAGGTGACCCTGCGTGTGCAGGGGGGTTGGACTGGAGTATGTCTGGAGGTCTCTTCCAACCTCAAGCATTCTATGGTTCCATGATTCTATGACCTACAGACTTAGTAAATGACAACAGTAACATTGTTGCTCACTGTGTCCCCAGAGCACAGGTACAGCACACATGGCAGGAAACAGGTGTTGAGGCAGTAGAACAACGGCAGTCTCGGAGGAAGAGAACTTGTCATCGACACCATCTGTGCAAAGACTGCCCCTGGTTCCTTGGACCCTTTGCAGGCACCTGATTTTGCAGCATGGGAAGCAGCTTCAGCTCCACTCCTTGCCGAGGGGAATGGACCGCATGAGGTCGTCAGCTTTTCCAGTCACTTCACAACCTAAGCATCATGCTCTGAAATTACAGCAGGATGGGAAAGATCAAGCACTAAAAGTCCTCGCTGCAATTCTTTCCAAAACCACTCTGTAACCTAAAAACACTCAATCTTCTATTTAAAGAGGGGATTTTCCCAGGAGACAAGCTTGGCACAGAGAAGAGGAAAGAAAGGAGCTATTAGTCTTCCTACACATTGTCTAGGAAAACTGTGCTGCTAGCGTAGTTGTGGCCTGACTTCACTTGAAAACCACAGAAAACTCTGCAACAAGAGCTGCAGAACACAGTCCAACATGCAGAGCATGGCCACGCATGGCAAAGCAGTAGAACAGGCAGGGGGTACATTCGCGATCTGGAGGCAAGAACAGCTCTCTGTCCATCATCTGATGTTGGGACAAGCTCTCAGGTAAGGCAGATACAGGTTTGAGCTCCTTTCAGCTGAGCTTGGGTTCGTCCCTTCTTCCTAAACCAGCCATTAGATTACTGACACCTATACCCACTGCTTGCTACGTGCAGATCCTGGGAAGAGGAAGTCATGAGACCAGTCCTGTAGGGACAGAGACAGAAGAGCAAGTGAAGCTGAGAGTCACCATATGCCTTAGGAAGGAGACGAACAATGAGATGATGGGCATAGGAGGCCAGCAGTCCCCTACATGGTCAGGCTGCATGTGTATGAGTGCTGCCCATCATGAGATGGAGTATTGTTAGCGTCTGGGCTCATTTTGTCTAAAATGAAATGTATCCAGGGAATGATCTCCACTTAGATACCAGCAAAGTGGTCATTTCTGCATCTTTGTGCTTCTGTTGCTCTGTGCAGATAGAGAACCACAACCCAGCCTCTCTGCCGGGGCTGGGAGGAGAATGACAGTCAAGGAAGGGTCAGTCAGGGCCTCTGGCTAAGTCAGTCCCCTCACAGTGTCCTGGCTATCCTTAGACCACACAGCCTGCCCGGGAGCCTACGGGGAAAGTCATCCATTTGCTCACACAGCCCAGATGGACATGGCAATACCTGGGTTCTCATGGAAAAGGTCCTGAGCGAAAGGAGAGATGCTGACCTCTATTAACATTGCTTCTGTTCCACGCTCTGCTCTGCTTATATTCCCTTCTGAGTTCTGTGAAAATGCTGATTTTTCATTTTGAATTTTTTTTTTTTTTTTTTTTTTTTTTTTCAGTGAAAAGGTGTATTTCTGCAAAATCTTGAAATACAATGGATTCTGAAAACAAAGATGTGGAAAGCAGATTTGGGAGAATTTTCACTAGACAAAATTGTAGGACAAAAAAAGAGGAGAGACACTTCCGTGCACATCTACACCAACTTCAGCTACACACCGCACATGCCTGTTGTGTCCACACACTTGCAGCCTCTACTACATCCTTATAATTTGGACACCATTTATTTTTTTCTATGCTTAAAACTCGAAACTCTACCTGTCACTCCCCTGTGGGCAGGTTCACATAGGGACTTGACTGATTCTAGCTCAGCATTTCACAGAATGACAGAATGACAGAATCACAGAATGGCTGAGGTTGGAAGGGACCTCTAGGGATCATTCAGTCCAACCCCCTGCTCCAGCAGGGACACCCAGAGCACGGGGCACAGGGTGGCATCCAGGCGGGTTTGGCAGATCTCCAGAGAAGGAGCCTGCACAGCCTCTCTGGGCAGCCTGTGCCAGGGCTCTGTCACCCTCACAGGAAGGAAGTTCTTCCTCACATGGAGATGGAATTGGCCTGTGCTTCAATTTATACCTATTACTCCTTGTCCTGTCACTGGCCACCACCAAGGAGAGTTTGGCCCCATCCTCCCTACATTCACCCCTCAGGTATTTGTTCATGTTGATCAGATCCCCTCTCAGTCTTTTCTCCAGGCTAAACAGGCCCAGCTTGCTTAGTCTTTCCTCGTACAATAGAAGCTCCAGCCCCTTAATTATCCTTGTCGATCTATGCTGGACCCAGAGCAAGGTCTCATCCTCTGCAAACTGGACAAGAGACCCAGACCACTTCTTTGTCCTGGTATTGCTTTCCCTTGGCTATGGCTCAGAAAGGCTATCAGTTTAGTTACTCATTTGCCTTGCTCTGCCAACAGGAGAAATGAGCTGGAGTGCTGCACTGGTGTGAGCAGATGCAGCCCAGCAGGACTAACAGGGATGCACCATGCCAAGAATGCTGGGACATCACCCTGCCCATTGCAGACTCGGCAGATAGTTCTCTGGTTTGTCTCTTGTCTCTGTCTCTCCCGGGAAATATAAGACTGGCATTCCTCCTCTCTCCATCTGTGCCTGGATCTCTGACCTCTTCTGGAGAGTGGAATTTCCCTCCCTCTGCCCGAAAAAGCCCCTGGATGCAGCTCTCTCCAGCTCTCAAGAACAGGGGTGAGGAGGTATATCTTTGGGCGACATTGCAATTTAGGGCCTTTGCATCCCTTAGGGGCTGGGTGGCAGCCCTCGAGGTAGGGGACAGGAATTAATCCCTCATACTGCCTTTGCCACCCTGCACTAAATGTTTTTAAATGAACCACAAAGACTGTGCCTTGAGCCAAAACTATACCTTCATGCAACCATGGAATGGTGCTTGGAGGGGCAGGTCTTTTAGGAATAAAGCAGTCCACCTACACTTTAACCTGGGCCCTTACATGAACAAGTGCTTGAGGCTGCTGGCACAGCCTCCTCCATGCTGTGAGAAAATTAAATGGGAACTCCTTGCATGCTGCCCTCCAGGCACTGAACAACAGGAAAGGGTAGAAGAATGAGGGAAAGAAGTTGCTGCTTTCCAAGTAGAAGAGAGGAAAGACAGACCGGCACAAGGCCAGCCAATTTCACATGGAGAAGATAAAATGAAGCAAACTTCACTGTCCATGTCCCAACATGCCAGACTCATCTCTCCCAACTCCCCCTCAGGTCTGTGATTCTGCCAGTTCATGTCTGAAAGCAGGAGCTGCTCATCGGAAGATGCAGCATTTGGGCAGTGTCACACCACAAGTCACCATGACTGAACTGAGCACCAGCAATAAATGAGACTGCATTTTGTTGCCCTTCCATCAATCCAGAAGGGAAGTAGCCCATACTGCAGCACAAGGAAAGCAGGATAACAGTATAGGTCCAATAGAGCTCCAGTGAGTGTGGAGAGAGGTACAAGCCTGTTTGCAGTCTGGGATGAGCCTTGGGATCCACCCTCTCCCTCTCTGCTCCAAAGAACGGGATCAGTTGCAAAGAAAAGCCCTGAATGATCCCAACAGCAGAGAAAAAATGGTGTGACAATGAAGGCTCATGATATGCCTCTCCTCTAAAGAGAAGCTAAAAGACGTGACCTGATAACAGTGCCCTAGCACTTTCAGGGAAGAAAACTACAGGGTACTCAAAGGCTCTTCAATCTAGCAGAGGATGGCAGTTCAAGATCCTGTGGCTTAAGGTTATAGACAGAGAATTCAATTCAGAAATGAGATGAGTCACAGTGATTAACCGCAGCTGAAAAACGATGGAGGCAAACAGCAGCTCTTCCACCCACTGGTGTCTTCAAAGGCAGATGCTGTCCAAAATACAAGCTGCATCCTTGCACCAAGCTTGCAGGCATAGTAGCAGGACCAAAGAGCTGTACCAGTCCACAGTGCCTCGCTCACATCTCTGTTACTGAGTCTTACCAATAGGAAACTTCAGACCTTGCTCTCTTAAGAGCTCTTGCTAGGGCACACAGCCTTAGTCACAGATCTTAGTCACAGAGGAAGAGGAAGGCGAGGCCCTGCATGTGCTTTTGCAAATATTTGCCATTCTGCCATGGTCGTACTACTGCCCATGCAAAGCCCTACAGAAGAATATATGATATAAGAATATATATAAGAATAAATAGCTTGACAGATGTGCTGAAGGTGACAGCCAGGCCATTCCCTGCAGCCTGGCAGGCTCAGGATGTATTCAACACTTGCTAGTACTTGGCTAGAGATCCCAGGTGTGGGTTCTCAAGACGATCCTACAGTCCTGTATGCCCAAAAAACAGTGTCTAACTCCATTGAGATTGGCCCTTTCAGGGCCCACCATTCCATCTTCAAGCAGCATATGTACACATATGGGCATGCAGCAAGCCTCAGCAATGTGCACACATTTACCTCTCCCCTTGGAGCCCGTTCCCCCAGCAAGCTCATTCTTGCTGTCTTCTCTCCTTCCAGGTTTTCAAGATCTTGCTGTAACACTGCCCTGAAGACGAGGAAGCCAGTGAGACAAGGTGATGCAGACATAGTACAGGATGGAAGGAGAGGACCTCAGTGCTTTGGGCTTTTCCTGTTCCTGCATCATTTAGACATAAAGAAACAGTGCCATTTAACTTCCTGAGTTCCACTCAGTTCCACTCCCCCCTGAGCCTGAGCCTCTCCTCCACTGCCACCTCTGCCCTTGGACATCTTTGTCCTGCTAAGGCTAGCCTATCGCTAAGCTAAGCATCACCTTACTGTGCATGATTTTCCCAGTCACTTCGCATCACAAACGGAGGTGTTGTTTGCAACACCTCCTAGTTTAGCACCATCTGTGAAATTCATTGCCATGCTGCTTGTGCCTGCCTCCAGCTCACTAATGAAGTTGTTAAATAAGAGTCACCAGTAGCCACGTGTGTCCCCTGCACCCCATGCCCAGGCTCAGCACCCCACTCATGCTCTGCCACTGCCCATCATTACCCTCTGCTTAAAATGCTCCAGGCTATTATGGCTCTTTATGATAGCACTTATAACCCCATCTGTTAAAATTCATTCTGAGACAAAAATTTCATGTGAGTCTGCCCAAATGCCTTGATAAATCTTGGTCTTGCACAGTGTCTTCATTTTGTAATTCTGGTCAAGAGTAGAGCCGCCTGAGATGCTTTTGACAGACCGCTCAGAGAATGCAGCACTCTTGAAAAGGACTGCTGAGGAACTGCATCTATTTTGACAGGACTCCCAACACAAACACCTTAACACAATTTGCTTTAATTTACTTGTTTCCTGAACACTGATTTATTTTAAAATGGATCCTGCAGTTTCATTTTTATTTATACTGATGAAAAAAATATATATTACTCTGAATACTTAGGAATTATAAAAAAAAAAAGACATACCCACATTTCCAAATCATCTGGGTTTGTATTTCCACTTCATGGGAAAATTCAAGGGACTCTTTCTGTTCTTCCTTGGCGGGGTTGGGGAAGGAGTTGGTAAAGTTTAAATTTCCTTTGGAATACAAATACTGTTTTCTCAGCATCTCTCCTGGATATTAATCCTGTTTTCTTAGCAAGATTAATTCCTTATAATCTCGGTGTACAGTTTGCCCTTGTGTCAGCTCTTTTCTAAACCCCTACTCAGGAGCTTTGCAATGTCAGAGTAGCATTGCCATTAGTTGCCCCGGCTACAGAACCAGATCACATTCTGCCAAGAGCTCTTTTTCTCCAGTTACCCCATTGCCTACAGAGGTTGGTTTTTATACAGGGAAGGGAACCATGCGCCTGGCACCCCCTTTTCCACACTGGAAATTAAGGGCTCAAGCTAGACCCCTGGTTTTGCCAGATGTTTCCCTGTAGCTACTGGGGACCAAGAAGACATAAGAGCCTTTGCCTAAACAGTGTTGTGGAAAGACGAGGGCAGTACAAGGATGGATTTCCCTGTCCTGTGTAGCTTGAGAGAGAGGACCTCAGCTTCAGCAGTGGCTTCTCCAAAGGGGGACAAATGAACTCCGGGGCCTGCCAGAGTTCATGCAACGAGCTGTGTTTGTCATGGAGCAAGTCAGCTGCTTTACTGTGGGTCTGTGCTTGGAATCACCTGGGATATGTGTTACCTTTTGGCCAGGACTTCCTCATCCTCCCCATTTCCTCTTTCAGCAAGGTTAAAGATAGCATCCAGGTATTCATTTCTACTGTATTTTCCAGGCGAACTGCCCTGGCTCTCTCCTTCACTGCTGCCTGGCCATGCTATGACATCAAAACCAACCTCTTCCTGTCCCATCCTAGGACAGACATCTCCTTCAGAAAGAGCTGTGCACTGACATCTCCCAAAGACAACAAAGGGAGAAAACAGATTTGAGGACGCAGAAACCATTCTGGCTTCATGCTGGATAGAAAGGGAAGGTGAGACCCTGTGGGCTCCATCACAAGCAAGCCTGGGATCTTGAGTATTATGGATGTGGAGGCTGGTTCAGGACTGACCATGGCCCGCTTGGATTCCCAGTGTGGGAGAGCTGCAAGGCACAGCCAGAAAGGATCCCCTGGGCTGGAGAGCGAAGGTGAATTCACAGCTCAGCAGAACACAACAGGGCTCCAATTGGCTGGAACACCTTCTGTTAGTTAAGATAAAATGTAGATGCTTAATTATTAACCAGTTCATATGCAAAATAGGTATCATAGCAGAAAGGGGGAGGGGGAATGCATTGTTCCTTAAGAATAAATATTTAAAATGATACAGAACAGCATGAATTTTTAAAGAGAAGTTTTTGTAACTGCTGAAGCTCTTGAACTACTAAAGAGGCAGAATATCTTCTAGCAGCAATGCCACTTTTGGAATGGGCAGTGGCCACTTTCAAAGAGGGGACTAAAGATGAAGAGAAAGGATGCAAGGTCCTGAAACTAGGAACAGCAGCTTTGCAACTACCATCATACTATATCAACAGCAAAATAGCTTTGTGCCATCTCTGATAGTGCAGCTCCAAGTGCTGGAATCTTCCAAAGTGCAAATAGCTCAATCTTTTCTACCCTTCACCTCTTCCTCCCTGCAGAATACCCAAGACCTTCTTTCAGATTACAGTAGAAAAAAAAAAAAAAAGAGGCACAGTCCACTCCATTTATGTTCTGGGGATTACCAAAGATCTTGACATAGATACGGGAAGCACAAGAAAGGCCAAAACCTGTCTGGGACACACATGAGCATGGAGTAAGGGTTTATATGGCACGGAGCATCTGCAGAAAGGCCACCTTCCCCCCACAAGTGGGGCAAGGAGTCTGGTGGAATCAGCAGCACCTATAGCTCTTGTGTGTCTGGTCTGGATGAACTTCAGGAAATCTCTGCTTTTCAGGCTTCCCATCCACTGTCAGAAGCTGAGGGGATCTGGACACCATCTCCAGCTATTTCCCAGCACAGACTTCACACCATCTGTCACATGCAATGCATGGAGCAAGCAGCAATACCAGGCAGCAGCAGGGTTGCTTCTTCCTTGCTCCTGATGTGAAAGAGTTAAGGCGGCTCCATTCCTAAGAAGAGCCTGCAGCTCTCCCTGCACTTGTGCTTCAGGTCCCCTTCTGCTAAAGGGTTATATGAAAGCTTTTATGCTCTCCCATGATATATGCCTCTCATAAATCTAGGGACTATAAATTAGGATAACCTTCTGCTTTAAGGGATGTCTGAGCTCTGCAAAGACATCTCAAAGTCAGGCATGCCCTCAGTGATACAGGTACTCCCTTCCTTGTGGGACCACGTCTCCAGGACAAGAAGAAATGTCCCCAGGCACAGGGGCAAGGAGCCACATTCATCCAGGACTTGGGGAAAATCCTAATTATTTTGTCCTGAGAGTGGAATTGGGTGTGGATGGAAAGAATGAAGGGTGGTCTCCACCTTATTATTGCTCTGTTTAGGACTGGTCTCTCCTCCTTGCTCTTTCTCCATGCTCCAGTCTCAAAGCAGACACAGCTGCTCTCTGCCACTGTCTCCACATCTCTGATTTGGACAAGTGAATGTCCAGCTGCCCAGTGACAAACTGCTGCTGCGCAATGCCATGAGGATGGCTGCACCCACGGAACTACACTGAAAGCCTGGGAATGAGCACCAAGACCCCTCCTCTGTCTCTTGGAGACTGAAGAAAGAAGACATGTAAAAGACGAAACATTTTCCTGATGTATTTGAAAACATGTTCACCCTTAAAGATTCTGCACTGTATAGGCAGAAACTGAGACAACTCTAGGCCAGCACAGAGGCTACTGTCCCCCTCCTCCAACAGATGTGAGCTATGATGACCCTATGCTATGTGTCCTAGCTTGGGATCTGGCCTCTCAGATGACCCTGCCTCCTCCAAGACTGCCGAAGTGCCCTCTGGCCTATCTTACCCTCGCCTCTGCTCCACGACCCTGGAGACATGAAGGAAACAGGAGCTGGAAGGTGCTAGCCAAGAGCATGAGGATATTGCCATCAGCCTATGCCCCATGGGGCAACACTTGTCAGCCTTGCTACTAATCGACTTGCAGGACTTGTTTCTGTCTTGAAATGGCCTGGTTTTGCAGTGCCAGCATGTACATTTTACAGGAAAATATATAAATGTACATGTACACGCACATGTCTGCAAGCAGGTGACAGAGCAGATTCCCTTCACCGAGCTGCCATAAATTCATGTGGTGCAAGGCAAACCTGTCCAGACCCACTGCACAGTGACACTTGTGAGACAGACTCTTTCCCAAGGCAGAAGGAGTTGGTACAGGAGGATCAACAGGACAGGGTCCAAATTTAGACCTGGAGCAGACTGTTGCAAGAAATCTGGATGAGAAATCTAATAAAGGTGAATCAGGTGAATGAGGTGAATCAGGGCTGGGCACCATTATTCTCCCCCAATTTGTGCTGTCAGCTCCTTGTAAAACACGACATATGATCCTGAAAATTCATCTTGGGCACCAACCAGTATTTACGTAGCCATAAAAAAAAACAAACATGCTGAAAGAGATGGCGAGCAGTGACCAAGGGACCTCTGTGCCACTGAAAACACACACGGACAGTTCTCAGTGAGCAATTGATTTTATTCCCCACCGCCGCCATCCGTCTCTCCTCTATCTATTGCCAGAGTCAGCTGGCAGGAGAATATGAGTTTTAAAGGTCACCCTTAATGATGTTAAGGAGCCATCCTCCTTACCAGATAAATACTGATCAATCTTTAATATTTTTGGACTCTACTATCAGTGCTCAGGGAGAAGATACAGGGGGATTCTGTTTCCCTTTACATTTCAAATATACTTAAAGCCCTCTTGAAATCGAGCTGATAACTCATGCCTGGGACTGAAGCTGACTGGAACTGACATATCATGCATCCAATTTGCAGGCAGGAAGCCAGCATAGGAGTGATGGAGTGCAGTTTGGATTGTTCTACAACATAAAGTGCTATTATATCCTTATATAACTTAATGTATAAATGTTCAGCTATTGCCTCTCCTGCCGCCCGTGGAGAATTAGAACAGTTAAAGTAGCCATGTACCCACTTTTCTCCATTCAGTTCACACTGCTGGGCTCCCCAAAGGGCTCAGGCAGCAGTGCAGTGGTGAAGATGCTGCAGCTTTGCAAGTCGTGCAGTGCTGCTCCTCCACGCTGGAAAGCCACCTCTCCATAGGGCTGGCATGATCTCTGGGACATTGTGCAGGCCCAGGGAGAGCATCGCCCTAACACATCTCAGCGTATTCCCCTATTTCTGAACAGTGCCATCCCAGCGGATGTTTTGTGTCATGGAGACAGTGTCTCTCTGAGAAATGCACATTTCTTCTGTGGGTTTTTCTGCCAAGAACTGTGTAAGTCTGTGTAATACTGTAAGTGCATCCTCCACTTCCAGTCTTCTCCCATGCTTTCTCTTCATGAAATGCCACTAATTTGCAGAAGACTTTGTTTAACAGGTCTGGTAAAATGCAGAGGAGAAAACCAGTCTCCACTAATCCCAACAGGAAAATCCCTGCTCTTCTGAGACTCAAAATCAGCTCTGTGCCTCATTGCCTAACTTGCAACAAATGCAGCAGCAGAACCTGCACATGGAACAAGCTGGCCTTGGCCCATCTTGCTTAAAATAGAAGCACAATTGATATATTTACCATCTAAGTCCTCTACTGAAGACAGGCAATTTGGGACAAGAATGAGCACGCAGCACTGCAACCATCATGCAGAACAAAAGACATTTGATGTGCACCATCTTCCACGTGCACCTCCCTCCAACCCACTACACATCCAAGCTCTAAGCCAGAGAAAGCCCATTCCTGAGTGTTCTAAGAAAAAAGTAAATAATTTGAATGAATAATCTTCAAAATTAACCAAAGAGCTCCATCTGAAATTGCACCAAACAGTATTTAATTTGCTTTTGGATGAGCAGCCAGGAACATGTGCTTTACCAAAGGAAGCGTGTTTATAATTTATTCAGCAGCTAGCACATTTTAGAGTCTTTCAGAAGTCCTCACAAAGGATGCCAGAGATGGGGAGGGTGAGATGGGGGAGAGGGCAGCAATTATTTATTTATTTATTTATTCATTCATTCATTTATTTATTAACAAAGTGAGCAGGGTTAACTCTGCCTTTCTAAAGCATTTCAGAAGTTCTCAGACTTCTAAAGCTCTCCAGAGAGAGCATTCGCATCTTTTCTTCCATTCTTGCTCTTTTTGTTCTGTGAAGGATATCCCCTTCAACTTTGTTTTACAAACAAAACAATACAAACCTACCTGCTGTGTTCACTACATAATTCTTTGGTTCTTCCATAAACAGCAGAAAGTAAATTAAGAACATCCCAGACCTTTCTTTACTTCTAAGCAATTCCATGTGAAAATAATTTTTACTAATCTAGACCCGGAGCTTAAAGCAGCCAAGGAGCCTGGATTGTGCACACAGGCAAACAAAGACAGGTCTCTCTATATTTTTTTTTTCTTTTTTCCCTCTAGCTGGATTTCAAACGAGCTCCCAGAAGTAGATGCAGCTTCAGCTGAGGCAAAAGAAGCTGAAAAAGGGCTGGAAACACCTTGAGTTCACAGATCCTGTTGAGAGCCCAGTAGAAATTGGTGGGTGTGAGGAGCCTGGCTAGACCTCCCAGCCCTGCTGCTCCCCAATTTCCTTATTTCCTCAGTGCCCAAGAAGACACCACGTTGATGGTAGGGCTGGAGCTGAGATCCACGTTGTCACTTTTCTTCTTCTCCAGCAGAGACGAAAAGAGAGGAGGCCTTGTGAAGATCCCATAATTCAGAGCTAGCCCAAAACACTTGTCCCAGAAATGCAAGGCAGGGCCATTGCATTGGTCATTTCAACCCATGTCCTACTTTAGATGGAGCTGAGCAGGGCCTGAACTCCCTTAGGCATTGCCAGGAACAACTTGTTTAAATATTAGCAGCATTTTAAAAGCAGTAAGAGTCTCAGATGAAAGTCAGGGCCCCATTATGTTCAGTGCTGCTACTGACAAAATCTCTACTGAAAAGAGCAACCAGGAGAGAGGGGATAGAGACAGACTCTGTGGCTGGCGGGAACTGTACTACAGAACAGAAAGAGAGATCTCAAAGCTTTTAATGACAAATCTGACCTAAAAAATCATGTCTGTTTTATCTTCTTCTGGGGTAGAGTCTCCAGTCTTACAACCAAGACTTCAACCCTCTTCTTTGCTAGAATAAATTACACTGCTTTCATTTGACACTTCAGCATAAAGTCAGAGGTAATTTACTGAACAGAGACCAAACTGGTTTCCTGCAAGCAATACTTACAAACAGTCCAGTCAGTGTTTCAGACAGATCTAGGCATCTTAAAACTCGGGCAAGGCTGGAAAGGTCAGCTTGGTGAGATGAGGGACACGCTTGTGACAGACCAGAGGGACATCTCCTCTGCTGCTGCTTGGCAGATGTTGCTCAGGGACCCAAAGGGAAAGCGGTGAGGAGAAAACCCACAATGGCATAGATAAATCTGGGTTGTCACAGAGGCCTGCAACAGCCTTCTTCCTGCTGGACACAGCCTCTTGAGCCCTCAAGGAAGCAGGAGTTGCACAGCTGGGCCTTTTACAGCATCTTGCACTGCTTTCCAGCATGGACACTTTAATTTGGGAAGGAAAGAGCCCCGGAGAAAGGGAGATATGCAACCATACAGCTACTACTATTGCATTGTGGAAATCAGAAAAAATCCAGGTGTTCTCTCCAGGATTCTCTCCAGGTCCAGGACCCCAGTTTGCCTTACTGCAAGGAAAACCCTTGCCATTCCAGGTCCCACTGTCTGCATCCCACACTCTATATTGTCAAGAATAATTAGCAACTCTGATTCCCCAAATCAGCATTCACTCACAGACCTGTGAGCTGCTGAGGAGAAATTTCCTGCTTGGGAAGAGCAGGTACTCCCTGCCCTGCACGCGGCATGTTACAGCGAGCAGCAGAATATCGCTGCAGTACACCTGACCTGGAAAAGCAGCTTAGGGATAAGCACAGTGATAAGAATACTACAGAAGGAGCCAGCACGCCAGAATTAGCTGCCCAACGGAAAGGGGATTACATGCTTGGGCATGTCCTAGGGGCAAGCCAGAAGCTAGTGCTGGCAGAAAATAGCTAGTTAAGGACAGGAAGAGTAGTCAGGGAAGGGCTGGTACATAGGAAACTGGAGTCTGCAGCATCACCCTAGCTCAGATTTTGCTGGTAAGGGGCAGCAAAAGGGGAAAGCTGCAAAGGGGAAGGAGCAGCCCTTGTGCAGGAACATGGCCCTGCTGGCTATTCGCAATCACATCTGGAGGACACCACCAATGCTGGGGGAACCGAGAGGCTTGTTAGGGCATTCAAATTGCCCAGGAGAGCAATTTGGAAGACAAGGTTGCATGCACAGCAGTGATTTCCAGCTGCTGAGTAGCTCGGTAGCAGAAACAGCAGGATGTGGAGCCAACAGGTTTTGCTGATGGTTTCTGCCATTTGGGCTCTCCTTGTCTCCAAGTCCACAGTCCCCCAAACACCCCTACCACCACACCAAGTCCACGCATGGTGCTGCGTCTCCCAAGAGAAGTCTGCTCTGTGCTCTCTCTGCAGATAGCAACCCCATCCCTTGCCACTTCGCAAAGCATCTAGTCCAGCCCTGCTGCAGAATTGTTTACCAGAAAAGATAGAGACACTGAGAGGCAGATTGATGAGCCATGCAGAGGGATTTTCCCTTCTTTCCCAGAAAAGCCCAGTGCTGAGCAAAGGGGCTGCAGAGGGGGAGAACAAGTCCGCAGCACACAGCAGGACAGCATGTCAGAACAGAGGCTAAAGGCTAACACAAAAGTGATGCATTTACAGGCAATATCCTACCTTTGAGGCAATGTGAACAGAAAAGAAATAGAGGCAAGAAACATGACAGATTAATGGGCTGGGGCTGAAATATGAGATTAGATTTTTGTGAATATGCCTTCATATTGCAGGTGCTCTTTGAATTTGTACATTCTACTTACTCTATTACGTAAAATTTAATTGCCTAAGAAATCCATCCAGCTGCATGATCTTAGCAGCCAGAGTGCGGACTTCTTCTTTGTCAATCTTTGTTCAGATTGGTTTTAAAAACTGAAATATGAGCTCTCCTGCATAAAGAAAGTTTACTAAATCAAGCTCCACCATCAGGCTGGGAGCAAGGAAGGACATGGGTGAACAGCTGATCTAAGCAGGGTCTGCACAGCCAACCTCTCTCGCTCTCTGCTCTGCATGGTATCCTGTAGCCAGAGCATCCCTTGATCCCCTGAGTGGTAGCTCTATGGGCTAAACTACCCTCTCCTGATGAGGTCAATGCACTTATCTATGTGAGCAGAGTCATGTTAGGACAGCCCAGTCAAACACATCTCAGGCAAAGCACCAAGCTCTGCAAGTGCTGGGAAGGGTGCATCACATGCTGCCTGTGCAGTTCTCCTAGGATGATCCACCCAAAACCAGCTCCTGGGGTTCAGTGTGTCACAACATCCAGGTCCAAGGTAGAGCTGAGCCCTCCTTCAGGCAGAAATTACAAGGTTCATTAAACACTGGCCAGCAGAACAGGGCTGGCATTTTCACAGGGCACCAGGCAAGCAGGAGGCATTTGCAAGCAGGGTTCCTAAAGCAGCACTAGAAAGGCTTTGTCTACATGAGAGTGCTGCAAAGGCACTTAGGGACCACAGCAACTGACCCATGGCTTTCAGCATTGGCTGCCATCCTCTCGTCTCTTGATTGCTCCCCTCTTCAGCAGCCTGCAAAGGGGTGGAGAGAAGCAAAGGCTCAGAGAGCTCAGAAAAGATATCCTGAGACATCCTTTAAGCTCTCGTGTCATTATCTAAGAAAAGTCCATCTCTTCTGACTGACTTGAAAAAATGAGAGGATGAAACCTGATCCCATGGTAGGCAAAGATCACATTTGGATGGGAAGAAGCTCTCCAAAATAGTTTGAATGAAGAACATGTCTATGGGCAGCACTCATCTGGACAGTTCAGCATCCTGCACAGAGCCTGTCTTCTTGAGAGTCGCCCTGTCCCTACAGCTGGTGCCTCCATGACAAGATGGGAGCGCAATCCTGAACCTCTCCGACCTCAGGGCAAGCAAGTGGCTTCAGTGGAATAGCAGGAAATTCCCTGCCCATCTCCCCAAGAGTCTGCACACCCCGCAGACCGTGGGGCTGGGAGAGAAGAGCCCATGTGTGCATGAAGGGTTGAGGAGACGGCTGCACACAGGAGCCTGTGCAGAACTGATAGCAGGGCACAGTCTGGTCTCATTTCCTGACCCCGCTGTCAGGCTTCTGCCTTAGCTGCTCCTGGCTTGTGCACACTGGGGTCCTGCATTCAGGAACTAAGCTGAAATGACAAAAAATCATGGGGAAACAGAGCTGTAAGGAGGTCAGAGTAGAATCACGAGCCAGGAGGGACATTAAGGGCAGGTGTAGTGACCAAGGAGAGGGAAATGAGGCTTCCCCATCCTACATTAACCTCTGGCTTGTGAGCAGGACCCTCACAGGCAACCCCTGCCTCCCAGCACAACCTCTGCAGGCAAAGGCAGAGCTGCCCTGCCATCGCATCCCGCTGACACTCCCCTTCACGAAGCACTCGAGTGCCTGTGGAATAATGAACATCTGAAAGGCAGGCACTGAGCTGTGCTGCTCAGGAAATCTCACTGGCAAAGCCATTCACACTCCTCTTAAAGCTATCAGGCAGAGCTGGGCATGCAGTGAGTGATAGCAGTGAGTAATCCCTTCAACAGACACTCAGCCTTGCAGAAGCAAAGCAACCAACAAAGGGATATTTAAGGTTGTTACTGAGCACTTAATATAGTTTATATTTACAGCTTAATGGCTTTTCAGCATCACTAACTTCCATTCCAGCAAAAAGACTTCCACTGTATTGCCTCAGCTTAAGTGCTAACTACATCTTCACATTAATAAATATTTTAAAACAGTGGAACTCTAAACTCCTCTGGCACAGAACCAGCAGCTGCTCTGCTGAAGATTGCATCTGCAGAAAGATGGAAAAACACCTTCTGGATCCCACCTTAGTAAGGAACCGCCTCAGCTCTATGTCAAAGCATCTCTGTCCAGGGGAGAACTGCCTTCCCTCTCCTCCATCTCCCAGAGAAGTGGATGCAGGCACTTAGAGTTCCCCACTAGTAAGCTCCTGCTCTGAAGTCTGTATCTGAATGTCAGAATGGCATGGAAGGCAAACCATGCTCTGGTTGGCAAGTTCACAAAGCAGAAGGCACCTTGCTTGGCCTCTACTTCTGGGGTCTCACTTTCTTTCATGCAAAGGGAACCTGGCTGCAGCAGCTCAGGAGATGCTGAGGAACTTTCTTCCTTAGAACAACTCAGTGGATATAATGTCAGAGACTCCTATAAGTTCTGTATTTTCCCACAGAAAAATCTCCTGCGAGCAGAATTCGCACCAGTTTTGCAAGTGGGCTGCATTAGCACAGTCCTTCCCACTGGACTTGGAGGCTTGGGATGGCAGTGGAGAGAGCAACGTGGTCTCTCCAGCCAAAATGCATTCCTCAGATGCATTCAAAATGTACTACCTCACCTGCAAGACTGGGAGATGGCCTCATATTTCCTACAACAAGGTCTTCTTAAAGTGGCACTGCAGACTACAATATTAATGCAGCTATAGAGAAAATTCAATCCATCTCAGGAAGAAATATAAATGATGCTGTAGAAAGTTAAAAAAAAAAAAAAAAAAAGTGAAGTTTGGGAGTGGGATGGCCTTCTCCTGGGGTATCCAACCAGCATATGTGAGGTGCTGGAGGGCCAGTGAGCACGGCTTGACTAACTTAACAAGTAGATACATCAGCATCCCACCAAAGGAGTTAGACAGGGTCAGTTGGTAAACAGGAAGGAAGCTGGGTGAAGATGACCTACAGGGCTTCTCCTCTCTCTGCTTGCTCTTAGTTAACAGACAGCCTGGTCTAGTCAGAAAACACGTTCCTGGTCTGCGACCTTCTCCTGGTACAGACTGGCTTAAGCAAGACCACAGGCAGGAGCTAAGAACTTCCACTAAGATCTTCAAACTACACCAGAGGGTAACGCTCTCAAGTGACAAAGCTGCTGAGGAACAGAGCCAGTGGGCACAGGTGATAAGAAAAGGCTCCTGATACATGTAATAAGTTCTGCTGCTCCACAGGCTTCCTCTCACTCTTGGGTTCAAGACATTCAGTTCCTCCAGAGACTGGATCATGCAAGAAGAGCAAGTTCTCAGAGATCAGGGCCTGGTGGACCATGGAGCTGGGCCATGCAGACCCAGCCCTCTCTTGCTTTAAAAAAACAAATGTCTGCACAGCCTTCCTGGCTAAGAAAGAGGTTTTCATAAGGGAATCTCATTGGTCTGCTCAGATTTAAAGCTCTTCTTGCAAACCAGTCCTTCGATTTTCTGTGGGGATCCCTATTGGCAAGGGACGCAGCACAGCAAGCAGGCAGAGATACTACTTTCTTGTGCAGCAATATGATGGACTTTGTATCCCCTCTGAGAGATCTAACTGCACAGTAGAGCTCACTCATTCATGCTTCTCTGCAAAACCAGTAAGCAAAGACATGGCTGAGAATAGCAAGCACACAACGAGTAAAGGCTGGGTCATCTCTGCTATTAGTTGTCTGGATGTTTGTTCCGGCAGGGAGAGAGAAAAAGAAAAAAAAAAATTAACAGCACACTTTGCTCTCAGAAAGATCCAGCTCTGTAAACTGCACTATGCTTAACTTGTATAGGAAATTTTACAAAGCTCAGTTAAAGGAAAACCTTGACTTGTACAGTGCAAGATAAAAATCCTCGGTGTTCACAAATGAATGTACCCATCTGCTCAGCACTGCATTATCTCTCTCTCTCTCTCTCTCTCTCTCAAAAAAAAAAAAAAAAAAAAAAAAGGACTTTGGATGCTTTTCATTTCCCTACAATGAGCAGCAAATCGTGATTCCTATTCATTAAGAGACAAGATTGACATTCATTACAGTGTGCATTAAATTTCTCATTCTTTTGCTACCCTCAAAATTAGCCTACAGAGGATAGTAACTAGTAATTCCTATATTGAATTTCTAGTAAATACAGTGTGTTTTTTCCTTCTTCTTCTTCTTCCAAATAAGCAAGGCAATTATAAAAAGATGCAGTTCTTCCTGAAATGGTAAAACAGGCAGTGCCATTTGAAATCTCTGTCACTTTCTGTTACAGCCGCAGTTAGACATGTGCACAAGTAACTCATATGCTAGCTCCTGAATGAATTTGGAAGAAATGCCTATACCACTGAGAATGGGCAGTACTGCTATAGCTGTAGCTATCATCCAAAATGTCTTCCAGCTCTGGCTATTTTCAAGCACAATATAGCATCAAAGACCTGTGTTGCACACATGGTCAGGAGCAAGCAAGTCAGAAACATGTCCGTATCTGCAGAGTAGGACACAGCGTCTGCAAGAACTGCACAGCTACAATGCCTGTAGGGCTTAGTCACCACTAAAGCTTCTGGTCTCTGGAGATGCAAAAGAGATGTCAGTGGGGATTCTTAAGGATGTGTTCCGAGCAGTTCTAAAAAGTTGAACTAATTAGTTTTTTTTTTTTTTTTTACTAAGTCGTTGCATCTCTCCTCAGACAACAGGGGACCTGCACACATTACACACAGATCACATACCATTGATGGAGGAGCAGACCATCCCCAGAGCAAAGCAAAGTGGCATGAGGAAGAAAGGAAAGGGGAGAGACACTCCTGCCCTGGAGTCTCCTGCTTCTGATGCTGGATGCACTTCTGAGTAATAGTCTTGACTTGTAAAGGTTGTCCTGGTGGCAGGGTTAACATAATGCTGCACGCACGCTGAGGGTCATACACCTACTGGGTATTCCTGGTCACCTGGGTCAACCTTGTCCACACATTTCCAGTGGTGGCACCTCTATGTGGTAAAAGGGTTTACAGCAGTTTAGGGATTTAAAGTAGGTGCTGGCTCTGCTATTGATGTCCTTTCCAGATTTGTACAGGCATATGTTCCCCCTTAGGAAAATGGAAGTGAGGAAGGGAGAACAAGCACCATGTTTACCAATTTCCTGGGAATATTGGGGAAGATTTGCTCCTGGCTGCTCTGATGTGTCAGGTGGGTGAAAGTTGCCAGCATAAAGTGCATTGATGCTCAGGCCAGACTCCAAGGTCCAACCTTGTGTCCCAAAGTGACAAACTCAGGGCTGACTGAAGCTTGCCTGCACGGCACTGCAGGGCCAGGAGGCAAGACAGCACTACCAGAACAGGAACAGAGACACCTACACTGCTCATGCAAGAGAGCAACCGGTCAGGAGAGGCTGCAGGTGCCATGACCGGACACCGAAGGACACAACAAGTTTACGACGGGCTGAGCAGACTGTTAGCACAGCCGGTAGAAGAATGATCATTCTGGGTATTTCTGCCCCAGGGTAGGTGAAGAATAGAGTCTGTTATAGAAACGATCTGTCTGGAGCCTGTCAGGGCTTTATGTTGCCATCTGAGATATATGTAGATTTTGCATCTTTGTGGGGAAAGTTCTCCTTTAGCCATGCCAGCTTGCGAGCACAGCACCTAGACAAATGTCACACACTTCGCCTCATCAATCCTCAGCTGACACAAATTGGGAGTACCACTGGGGGAATGAAAGGCAGTTTGGACAAGACTTGCTTTGCGACCAGCCCAAATGTCACATATCAGGATCAGCCGAGTGAACAAAACCTTGTCATGGACACTGAGACGTCTGAATCCACACAGCAAGGGACACAGCTGCCTTCCTGGCCCTGGGGAAACTGCCCATTAGTACCAAAACATGAACTATCTCCTTTCACTGGCCTCACGTCCAACAATAGTCATGTTATATTCCTCTTAGATACTGTCCACATACACTAGAGACCAAAATGTGAAACCCAGGCTGTCTGGTAGAAGAGCAACAGGGAAAGGAGGGGCAGAGGAGAATGTTTGCTTCGGTTTGACCATGCATAACTCTTTCGTAAGAGCCTTCATGTTAATATGAATTAAAATGTTATATTCACACATGGGGCAATATTACTCAGTGAGCTATTGCAAGAGGATCTGGGGATGAGGGACACAAAACTCGCTCATCTCACCCAGAGACCCTATGGAACTTGCCATCTCCCAAACATCAAGTGGATTATAAAGCCCACGTTCCCAAGGTCTACCTTCCTCTTAAGATGGACTCATAGGATTTTCTCGCACTTTTCCTGTTTCAATAAGAGCTGTTATCTCCATGTATTTCCATCTCAGCTCAGACTTGAGTTCCCGAACAGGAATGAACTTCCTTCTTGCACCTGTGTGTTAACTACATCTGTAACTCAAACCTCAGCATCCCTTCTCCTCAGATGAGCAAGAATTTCCTTTATGAGAGACGGTTTCCATCAGAAAACATGATTATGGTAGGAGTTAGGCATATACTCCAAGCAAATCATTGGTGTGACTTGACAATTCTCTAATTCCCTCTCCATTCTTACTTATTCCACTTTGTTTAGATAATTCTGCCTTTTTTTTTTTTTTTTCACTCACCATTTACCAAGAAGAACTGCATAGCCTTGGCATAACCTGACTCTTCTGGCTAAATCCGTTGCAAAGCCCTGTTCTGCCACAGGACTTTGAACCATCGGCCCTTGGGCGAATATCCAGAGCACCCTTTTACTAGCCACACTGTCTTGAGTTGCACAGGATGGGGAAATTTGTTCTTGTACTGCCCTCATCCTTCCATCAGCACTGGCTACGCAAGGGCTGTTAGGCCTTTTTGGTCCCTAAGTGGCCACAGGAAAAAATTTCTGGCAAAACCAAGGATCTAGCAGCCACTTGACCCCTGAATTGCCAGCTACGAGACAAGCTGCTTTCCTGCATAGAGGCTGACAGAACTTACTTTGCTGTGGTGCCTCATTCCCAGGGAATGTGGGTTGAGTGTTCAAAAGTGACAAACTCCTCCACCTGGTCCCCTTGCTCTGTGTCTTGGTGTCCATCCCTGTTCTGCATTACCCTCCAGTGAGCTCAGCTTTTCTCCCAGAGAGATTGCTCTGTCTATTGTTTATTAATTAAGGAGATTTTAATGCATCTTGTGATGGATTTGTAATGGCTCTTATCTGCATTTACAGGGAGCTGCAGGACACATTGCAGAGCTTTGACTTTCTCTTAATTGGCACCCAAGCAAATAGAGAGTACTGGACCTGGAGATTCTAAGGGCCTCATGCTCCCCTTTTCAGAACCACTGAAGATGTGAGTGTAATTTCAAACAGTTAAGGCTGCTTGGAAGGGCACCTCCAAGGTATTTGTCATCACTTTCAAAGCCGTTATTTACTCTCTGCTGTTTCCAAAAAGCCCTCTGGGGGTTGGGAAATGAATCTATTTTCCTATTGAAACCCATCACATGGACATCCTGGCTTGCTATTTTTAGGAAGGCTCATGAAGATAGGCTGCACTCTGCTCTGTTATTTCAGGGTCTCGCTAGCCCAGGCTGCCCAATCTGGTTGTTACTGGAGGGTCCTGGAGGGGAGCCCAGTCGCGCACCTTGCCTTTCTCTTCCAAGGTTCCTGTGCTGCCAACCCTGAAGCACTTGCCCTAGACAAAGACAAATCTGTACCGTGAGCTGTAACAGCTCTGCACAAAGCTGCAGGTGAAACTGTGAACCCGTGCTGCACAACCAGACCCACTCACAGTGCTCTTCAAGGGTGCTCCACTTCCCCAAAGCCACACATGAAGCTGTTGAGCTCTGAAGCTGGTGCAGCTCACACAGCTGGGAGCACATCACACATAGGGATATTTCTATTGGCAGGAGCACTTAACAGTAAGAGATCTGACAGGACAGAAGAGGCTAGAGCACGGATGGGGCAGCAGCTAGAGCTGAGCCCTCCAGGGATATTGGTATTGGTTTTGGTAAGTCACCCATGCTGAAATCCATCTTCTCCACACAATCATCCTGCACTATCGTCACACCGTCATTTTGCTTGGTAGGCACCTCCCAGGAGCTACCTATAAACTCAACCCTTCATTTTAGCCTTTGGCCCGGCTGAGGACAGTCCTGTCAGTCACTGCTAGCTTTGACACCTGGAATTCCCTTCAACTCTTCCTCTGCCACGCAGGAAGCATCCTCCTGCTGTGCTGGATCAGACCCTGCAAAGGCTCCATGCCACAGAACCAAAGAAGCCCTCCTGCATTCATGCTAACTCCAGCAAACAGCAGTCACGGCTGTGAGATGTGTCAGTGCTGACAGCACCAAAGAGTGGGGAACAAATCCTGCCGACATCTCTTGAGAGCTACCTCAAGTCACAGAAGACATTAGAACTGTGGTGAAGGACACTGTTTCAGCATGTCTTCTAGTGACAGCAAGGCAGAGCACGTGGCTTCCGCCCGCTCTGGAGCATGGAGACCCTGCTCACAAGGAGCACCTGAAGACCCTCCGGAGGACTCAGATCCTCAACCTGCAGGCTGCAATAATGCATCACTAGGGAAGGAGCATATGTCACCAATGCCCACTCCTCTCCTGAGACCAGGCAGTCCCAGCTTGATGCCCTGAGTGACATTTCCAAGGAAAAAAAAAAAAAAAAAAAAAAAAAAAAGGCAGCACAGTAAATTTAAAGGTTAAATTTGCATATTTCCTGGTGCTGCTCAGAAGAGTCACTCAGAAGAGTCACAGTTGTTTGAGATAAGCTACTACCAACCTTCTGCACAAGAAACACAGGCAAATGCAAAAATACCCTGTGTCCAGCAGGCCTTAGGGATCCTTCTGGGACCCACTTATCCCAAGTGACTTCTAGTTTTGAGGGAGCACAAATGAAGCAAAGGACAGCAAGAGGATGAAGCTTGGGCCATGCAGCTGCAAAGCATCTTAGCCCACTGGAGGGAAAGACAGCATTATTTCAGCCCAGGAAGAGCCAAGACTTGGATGTGTCCAAGGAAGAAACTAGGGGAGCATTTCTAGCGTGACACCTGCATCGAGTTATAGGCCTGGAACTGTCTCTCTCCAATAATGTGCCTAGGAGGCCACAAACAGTATCATCCACAAAAAGCTTCACAGACTACAGGCTCAGCAAAATGCTGCACATTAAATACTCTTTATAATGGGTGCAGAAGAGCTGTTACAAATTTAAATGAACAAACCATGACTGAATTACCCAACAGGGAACAGTCAGCTCCAGCTAAGCAGAAGCAAAGCAGCAGGCGGGGAGGGTTCTCCATGGGAGAGGGATCAGGCTCAGCCACACACTACTAAAGCACATGGATGAACCTCTATAGTGCACATTGGCAGCGAAATAGAGGATATGTCCTGAAGCGTGGGCAGGGGGACCCCCAGAGCAGGACCATGCAGCAGCACCAGTTCACTGGCTCTGCACTGTCCCGTAGCTCCTCCATCCCCACCAGAAGCAGGAAACCTGGGGCGTTGGCACTGCTGGAGATTCTGAAAACACAAATATCCAGCCCCTTATGGACTTTCAGGGGACTTGCAGCAGGACATTGCAGGAAGGAGCTCTGGAGGACCCTGCTGTTAGAGAAAACAGCCTCCTCCTATGGCTTTCAATGTGTTGCCACAGAAAGAGCATTCAAGCTGCTCTCTCTGTGCCACTCGTCACCATGATTTCTCCTGTGTATTGGCTTTGCTTTTCCAACTCCCTTTGACATCAAATAGCTCCAGCCCTTTTGATGTTTCTTCATGCTGAACTCTCTTCATGTACTTCGTTTTTTTTTTCTTTTTTTTTTTTTTTTTTTCTGAAAGAAGGTGGCAGGAAGGAGCCATTATTCTCCAAGGGAGAATGTATCACTGATCTACCTAAAGGCCTTTCATTTCCTCCTCATTCATTTTTTATCCCCAGCACCAAGGCATGCACAAGGTTCCTCCAGAGTCCAACATCCGTGTGAAGGCAGGGAGTACTGATATCCTCGTGTCAGTGCTGATATTCTTCCTTCATCAGCTCCAAAACCATCTTCTGGCAGGTCACACAGGGCTCTGCCATGTCAACCCACTCCTCTTCCTCTGCCACAGACAGCAGCGTTGAGTGCCCAGCCCCTCATCAAAGCCTGCCTTTAGTCTACACTCAGCATAGCCATTCGTTTACTTACTACTATTCTGTGCTTCTCATTCTCCTTTCTTTTTTGGGCAGCCTGAAAGCTGCAGCTCCTTCCACTTCACAAGCTGCATCTTCCTCCCATGGCAATTTTCACCCCAATCCTGTGATAAAAACGAAAGCAACCACTAGTGCACCACCATGGACCTGCTTGCCTGTCCAAACACACGTATGTCCTCTGCTCACATAACCCAACATGCATGTACACATCATGTCAAGGCCAGTGTATGGTGTGTGATGGACAATTTGTTCTTACAGCTGCCATACCTCACAGCCAACAAGGGCTGCAGGCAGCGCTAGGGTGCATATGGCCAGATCAGTTATCTTGCCCTTCACCACTTCCCTCCCAAGCTCAAGAGCTTTGGGGCAACTAGGAAAGTGGAGCCAAGGACCAGGTGAACTGCTCTGGAAGGGTGATTCCAACCCGAGTGAGAGGTTGGGCACTACTTTTTTTATATGAGCTGTTGGGGTGTCCTTGCAAACCCCGTTCATCTCCTTTCCCTCTACGCCAGTTTTGACATTCACAATGAGATGCAATTTTCCTTACAGTGTCATTTAGCTCCCATGATACTGAGATGATTCCTGTGCCATTATAGTCCTGACTCCAATTATCACTTCCCACATCTCACGGTGCCAAGCGTCAGGATCATTCCTTTAATTCACAGGATTTCTCTGTTTTACAGAAAGCAGTAAGCACCTGCCCTGCTCTGGCCTTGCATGCAAGGAAACCTCACTTTTTTTGTTTGTTTGCTTTTGTTTTGTTTTGTTTTGTTTTATTTTGTTTTTCTTTTCTTTTTAGCAGCCCAGTTCTGCATTCCCCAGGCTCAGAGCAACAAAACGCAGTGGCTCCTGCATTTCAGGCTCTCAGCTTGTCCTGTCTCCTCCCCTGGGGGTGTTCAATCTGCACATGGTCTCTTCTGAACCCCGGGGACCTGGGGACAGGCAGGCAGGGCAGACATGGTTTCTGTCACCATCCTTTCCAGAGAGAAGGACAGCAATGTGCTGATGTGGATTTTTCAGGAGTGGCTGAGTGCTCCGATCATAAACAGGGGGCAGTGGGAGCTGCTGCCTCCTGGCCTTTGTATGTCAAGTATTAAAGGATTTGTGTGACAGCAGGTCCTTGGCAGAGCTGGATGTAGCACCCTGGCCATGCAGCCCCCCTATGCTCCACATATATCACCTGCATTAAAGCAGAGCATGGGAGATGCCTTAAAGCTCAACTTCATCTATCTCCTATTGGTACTCAAGGAGTTGAACAAACCCCATGCTTGTGGCTGATTTCTTCAGGAATTTTAATACCAGTGATATCGGTGCTTTTCCCCCTTTAGGTCTATTCCTTGCTGAGAAGGCTTTATGAATGGGTAAAAGGTCACTAAGGTCCATAGCAAAAGAATCAGATTCAGGTAAGGTGTGGGAAAACATTCATTTTAGGGAGGGAGGCTCAGATATCCAGCCCAAACCCTTCCCAAGGTTTCACACTGGTTGCAGAAAGAGGGCAAAATGGGATGCAGCTAGGGAAATGAGTGCACAGCACAGAGAGAGCTGCTGTGGCTGGCACACACTGGCTGTTTTGCTGTGAAACACATGCAAATGGCAGGTGCTGGATGCGTCAGAGGGCTAGGATCCCCTCTTAGTGCAGAAACTGGAGACCGTGTATTGCAAGGGAGCCCCAACACACTCCTCTTCTTGCCTGCTGGTCACACAGCCTTGCTGTCCCAGTGCAACCCTAGGACAACATTTCTGATATTGCTGCACAAATGACAGGCGATAAAATTATTCCTGGCGCATCTAGGTGAGCAGCAACCCAGCTGTAACACCCATGCAGCATGCATTGCCACCAGCTCGTACACCCAGCAACACCCTGCCCACACTGCCTAAAGGGAGCATGAATTCTCCATCCATCCGTCTCATGCGACAGTGAAAAGCTCCTTCATCCACTTCCCCACATAAGTGGAGCACAGGTACCTCTTTTCCATGACAAGTGCACTCCCCAGGTGCACCCAAATGAAGCAGTCCCAGGTTCTTGTGGCTTTTTGGCTCATTTCATAGTTCAAGGTCTTCTCACAGGTCCACAGGAAATAACCTTGCAAACCGCTTTGAAGACGACTTTGTCCCTGCAGCCCAGCTGGCCACCCAGGCGCTTACGATTAATTGTAAGCCTAGAAAAACACTAACAAAGCCAAAAATAAACATAGTGAGAGAAGAGCATTTCCCACTGGAAAGACATGGCCAAGTAAAGTCAGTCTCTTCTGAGCTGCTTCCCAGGAGGCAGCTCAGATTCATTTATTCTGCCGTTCGCCTAAGTGTCTCTCTTTGGCTGTGCTGCTCCCTTGGTGCTTCCTTCCAATCCAGGAGGAAAAAGGGCCCATTATTCACACGCAACTCTACTTGTCAAGCTGGGAAAGCAGAGCCTGAGCAGACACATTCCCTCCAAGCTGGCAGCAATCCCAGTCTGAGAAGAGCCTCTTCCCAGGCCTCCAGAAGAGCTTCCATTCCACACACGGGCAGATGTCACCTGGGGCCTGGGGTCCTGGAAAAATGGGAGCGGTGCCTTCTGCTTTCGAGGTGCTGCTCAAGTAACTGGTTTCCAAACACAGCATCTCAGTCAGAGCACAGCCAGCATTCCGGCAGCAGAAAGCAGGTCATTTCAGGAACATTTCCCATTGCACAGAGAAGAGATGGTTTGTTCACCTTGGGGGTAACGTCAAGTGCAAAGATGTTGCCTCTTCCAGTCTTCTGTGAGAGCCAGAGGGGCCATGGGCAGGCTCTGTCTCAAAGCCCCAGCTGAAGTCTCAACTACAGGATGCCAGAAATGGAGATTTAAAGGCAAAACATCAAATCCTGTAAGAGTTGACACTCCCAGAATATCCAAACAAGCTTGCTTGGAAGAATCCCTTCCTTTTCCTCTAACACCACCTCACCCAGAGGGCCTAACATTCACTTTGTGAATGGAAACTGTCCCTGCCAAGTGAGGGACGCAGCAGTGGTTGGCTGTCACAGAGCAGTGCAAACATGAAGGGAACAAGGGCTGGAGTTTTCCAGCCTCCCCTTTGTGAACTACGTGGGTGGCCTTCTCCCTTCCTGCCACACATCTGGTAGCAGCTGCTTGCAGCTGCAGATGCTGAATGCCTGAAAAAGGGGCCCTGCCTAACTCAGTGATGAATGGAGAGCAGTATTTAACAGGCCACCTCCATCTCCAAGCTCCTCATGCCACAGGACCATGGTCCATCGCTACACGCGTGGTTTCTGGTACTGCTCAGGACCGCGAGCTACTGCCATTTACCATAATTAATTCCTCCCTCCGCCCTCTTCAGAAGATATTAGCTGCAAATTGAGAAAAGAGGGAGGGAGAAGAGTTGCTGTGTTTGATAAATCAGCTGCTGACGAGGAACCGACATCTGCACCTCAGTGTGTACAGAAGACGGATGCAGCTATGAGCTCCATCACACCCAGCACCGCTCAGCATCCCCGACAGGCCTGGTGGTTCCCGCTCCCCTCTGCCACCTCACGGAGTCCTTCCCACCTCCATCCCTGCTCTTTGAGGTGGATGCCTTGCTAGCAAAAGTTGGGAGACTCGGCTGCTCTCAATTAACACCCCTTGCAGAATCAAAAGAAGCCCTGCCACTTGATGATAATGGAAAGCAAGTCCAGATATGCAGACTGTATCCCTGAAAACTCCTCCAGTCCCTGGGCTGGCACTGCCACATGTACAGTGATATAATTGCCAACCAGCAGAGGAGACCATGGAAAACTGTCACCCACACCAAGGGCACAGACCAGTGTGCCCTACAAGCTTGGACAGTGGCCAGGACAGAGCAGGACAGCCCCGTGCTGCAAACAGCCTGTCCAGTGTGCAGGACAACCGGGCGCTCTCCAGCAGTGCCATCAGGGTGGAGCAGAAGACCCATGTGCACCAGGGCTCTGCACTGCAATCCACCCCCTCACGCAGGGGCAAGATCCGCATGGTGACCAGATCAATTCTGGAGCATCGTAACGATCAATGAGTGGTTTCCCAGCACTGTTCATATGCTTCCCAGGCAGCTCCCAAAGTTCTTCCCGCTCTCCAGGCATGTGACCATCCCAAAAAACTCTGCTGGCAGGGGGTCATTTAAGCTGGAGCCTGGGAGGCAAGAGGAGGAAGAGGGGACCTGAAGAAGAAAAGAAGAACTCTCAGGCTCTGAGTTTTCCCTGGGGCTGTAGTACAACCAAAAGCATCCAAAATCCAAATAGTGCACCTGCTTGATAAAGAGGGGATAAGAGAAGGGGACAGTCCTGTTTGTGCTTGATTAGAAAGAGAAAGGCCAAGGCTGTTGCCAAATGCAGATATCTCCCCTCACAGTGTACCTTTTTGCTCTCTTCTGTCTTTTTAAGCCATGTTCTGTCTTACTTCTGTGCCACATGCTTCCCTGAAGCAGGACCTGGGTCTCCCTTTCGTTAGGTCTCCCTTTCTTTAGCATCAGCACTGCAGCTCCTCACAAGAACAGTGATGCTACGCTCCCCAAAATCCAGAGTGAGACCCTGAGCTAACCCTCAGGGTCATTGCTCCAGAGAGCAACAAAGGGCAAAAATTACACCCAGTTTGAAAGGAAATGGTCCCGTCTATAGGCTGCTGACATGTGGCTGCCCTCAGATGGTGAAGAAAGAGGCAGTGCCTTGCAATAACACTGTAGAGAAAGGCTTCACATCACGCACAACAAGCAGCTACAAAGCGCACCCCAGACCAGGGCACGGGCGTTTGTCCGCGGCACAGAGAGGGGCTGAGCAGTAAATAAAAGCCTGCATCGCATTTCCCACCTGACAAAAACGGCCGCTGTCAAATTGTTGGGATGCTGCGGACGACAAGAGCATTCGTAGTGCTCAGACCGATGCCTCGGCTCTGCAGGGAAAGGCACAGACAGCCCTCTAGTGTAAAGCCGGCGCTAACTGTGTTTGCACGGGCACAGGACATAGCTGGTGCTGCAAGATCCGTGCTGGACATGTTCACTTGGGAAGGGACCCGCTCCCAGGCTTGGCTCCCCAAGCAGCAGCTTTGCAACTGTGCATCACCTTTCAGAACACACTAGTGCTCGTGGAGACGTGCAAGGCCTAAAGGTCCCTGTGGCGGCTCTCGGGTGATTGTTTTCCCCTGCAGACATTGAGACAGTGCTAACAAAACCAGGTAACTTGCTGTTATTATATTTAAAGCTGCCTTTGGTCAGGCATGGAGCCTTCAGAGCCAGACACAAGCCTGACAAAAGGCTTCTAAAATCTCGAATTGCACCACAGCCAACAGCACTTATCCAAAAATACCCCTACCACTGCCATCCTGTGGGTTTGGAAGCCAGAAAAGCTGAATTTCGGGTCAGAAGATTTTTTCTTCTCCTCTCCCTCCTCTCCTCTACTTAAGAGTCAGACTGAGTTCTCATCTCCTCCCCGCGCACGTTGCGATGCTCTGCACACAGCGCATGATATGGGGCCCCCACCATCACTCACAGCCTTAAGAAAGACGCACAATTAAAATCAATATTTAAAGTCATCAAACAAGCACACAAAAATTTTAACAGCCACACAATTCACTCTGACATAACGGCACCGAGCACAGAGTCGAGAGCCACGCTGGAGTGCCGAGAGCACCATTCTGCCCACAGTCTTCAAAATTTAATGAAAACACGCCAGTTTTAAACACTTTCCCAAATCCAGCTCACAAAATCTGTCACTTTGATGTGAATGGTCCCAGTCTTAGACTAATCAGTCACTTTTACTTTCTCTTTAGTAGCTAAAGACGCAAATGAACTCCCAGCAAACTGCACAGCTTCAGGAGAAAAATTCAGCAGCCAGATGGTTCTCACAAAAGATTTGTTCTTAACAAAAAAATAAAAGTTACCCACTTTCCCCAGTGAGCAGCACACAGGAGATGATCTGATACATCAGCCAGCAAATCTGAACTGTTATCTTACAACATTGCTTCTGTTGTACAAGGGTCCCCTCTTCCTTGACCATTGCATAAATCATAATTATCACTAATAACTGATCAATTCATCTAAGTCCATGTAAGAGACTGTAATTATGCCGTGCGCTCAGGGAAGCAAACAAAAGATCAGATTTAAATGTAAACACTCCTTTGTTTCTCACTGAAGGTGCAATACAAAGAGAAAAAAGAAATCAAAACTGCTTAAAAAAAAAGGCAACTGAGTTTCAAAGAGCCATCTGAAGGAAAGAGCCAAACTCTGGGGAGATAGAGGAAAGGTGTGATGGGCTGGGAGCTCCCATGCATCCTCCAAACACCATTCTCCTGGAGGGCTGTCTTTGCTTTCTCTGCTCCTTTTTTCAGCTTCACGGGAAATCGCAGCTGTAGCTGGGGATCACGATGCAGCTGACAGCGAAGGCTCTCCACATCTTCATGTGGAGACCTCCTTGGACGGAATGCTAAAAATGTCCAGGACAAATAATTCCTTTTTTTTTTTTTTTTTTTTTCCCCTGAGTCTACACTCCAGGAAGAAAAAAAGTAAAACAAGTAACATTTGGCAAAGGGAGCTTAATCAACTAAGCATAGTGATGTGGGAAGCAAGAAGATATCCCCCCCTATAGTCAAGGGCTAGTGATGTGGGAAGCTGGGCAGCAGTATGCGGAACTGATCATTCAGAAAGGTGGAGCACCATGGTTTGGAGAATGGGAATCCTCAATAATTTCTTCAACAGTTTACACCCCGTTGCTAAAGAATACATCAGCATACCAAGGAAACAAGGCTTGAAAAATGTATGTAGGCATTTATTTACCTAAATGTTTAGGTTTCTTGAATGAATGAAAGACAAAACAGGGCTAAGAAATACTGAGTTAATACAAAAAAAAAAAAAAAAAGTTCTGCGCCATCAACATCAGACGGGGAACCCGCTGGGTCAGAAGCAGATCTGCTGTAAAGAACCTGAGAGTTATGGTGGACACCAGGTTGAATAGGATCAATAGTTGCTCTTATTTTGGATAGGGCTAGTGCATCCTAGTCTATGCTAACAGCAGTGTGGCCATCAGAGTTCCCCTGTACTCAGAAGTGGTGAGGTTGTGCCTGCAGTACCAAGTCCAAGTTGTGGGGCCCTTGTTCCAAAATAAATGTGGGGAAAACACAGAGGTCTGCTCGAGGGTTACTAGGATGGTCAGTGGTCTAGAGCACACAAGGAGAGTTGGAGGAAGGTAGCATGGTTTAGCCTGGCAAAAAGGAGGTGAAGGGGCAATCTAATAGCAGACCACAATTACTCAAAAGGCCATTGTAAAGATAATGGAGCTGAACGCCACTTTGCGAGGCCAGATGACATAGCAAGGAGCCATGGCCAAGAACTGCAGTTTTGGAAGCTCTCTTTGGACATAAGGAAAACTTCTTCATCATCTCCAGCACATCCTTCATCACTCGAGGTTTCCTAGGCTTGGTTAGACAAAGCCACAGCAGACCTGATTTGAGGCCACTCACCGGTCACTTTATACAGGCGAGCCATCAAAAAATTGCACTAAAAATCACAGTATTTGGACACTTTCCTGTTTCCTCCTCTTGCTTGCCCTTGTCTATTTGCACATGCAGAATAATCCTGGTTTTCTTGACAATCATCAAGGCTACAAAATAAAACTCAAATACTCTTCTAATCCCCTGATTTCAGGAGCAGAGACTCGAGAGAGACAGTGAACACCATAAAATCTGCTGGTGCTATTGCTCAGCTCCCAGCTGCAATGCAAAGACCTGAGGAAGACAGGTCAAAGCAGAGAGACAAACCAGCCGCTGATCCAGGAACATCCCTAAAGAGACTGTCATTGGTCTTGTTGCCTGACACTGTGACACTGCTGAAGAACTCATCTGCAATTGCATGGGCTTGCACAATTTTCCTCGGGACTGACCTTTAAGCATGGGGTTCTGGGACCCTTGGGAGACAACTCAGCCTCATTCGCACACTATTAGAGCTGAAAAAGGTGAAACTACATTACAGGGTTCACTCACCTGGTCAAGGATGCAGAGAAAAATCAGAGTTTGGACCAAAAATGGTCTCCAGAAGCTCTGCCTTCTGGGAGCTCTCTAAAAACAAACTAAGTATGGACAGAGTCTGTGCATGCAACATGCTGATGTGTTCTGTGTTGGATCTAGGTAGGGTCTTTCCTTGCACGCTGCACACACATCATGGAAAATACCTGTGTCACTTTGATGCGACTCTGCTGTGAGTCTATATATCATCACTGAACAACACTTAAATGACATAACAAGCAACTAACCCCCCAAACCCAGGCTGCTGCTTGTCTCTACAATCCTAACAAGACAACACTGCAGGCAAAGATGAGTCTGAATACCTTAACAAGGTCTACATGAATTCTCTTACGACCTCTGTGAAATCACAGGATTCAACCTGTGTTTCTTTACAATGACTATGTTTTTTTCAGAATAAACGTATCTTTCTTCTCCTCTGTCCTCTGGAAACATCCAGGAGTTGCAACCATAAGCATGAAAGAGGGAGGAAAGGCTGGACTTTTCCAAGCCTCTTTCCTCCCTTTCACACCAGCGAGTTTCTGTGCTGGCAAAGGCCCGAAGCCCCATTTCACACAGATCCTAGACAGGTCCAAGTGGATCCGGGACACAGCAGAAAACTTTCCATGTGCACAGGAAGGAGCACACTATGCAATTCCTGTCCCTGGCAAGCGCTGTAGTACAACCTCTTCGGAGCGGTACAAGTTACTCCTCCTCTGCTCTGTGTAAGCCTCCTGGATAAATAAAACCCTTTAGGAACATCAAAAGAGGCATTTGGCACTCAGAGATATGTCTTAATGAAGGTGACAGCAGCAGAAAGCATTGCAAATCCAAGGGGAAGAGAATGCACACCTAATTAGACCAACTCCTTTCTTCTCCCTTTGGTTCTGCCTTCAGCGGGATATGCCGTGCAAATCCTGCACTTGGACTGTGGCTAGGATGTACCTTGCAGCGTGGAGGGGCCGGAGCAAGCGGAGCAGCGGCCATGTGCAGGCGCAGAGCGGAGATTAGAGCTCAGCCCCTCGCATCCGCTCCGGCCCTGCTTTGTACTGAGGCTCCGGTTCAGCTGCCTCTTCCTTCCCACAAGCAGGAGTCAGCAGCGGCCGAAGCATCAAGGAGCTCAGCCGTACTCACAGAGCGCCCCTTCCCAGGACTAGCTGTGTGCAAGGAGCTCTCCGGTGCATCCCGGTGAGGGTCCGAACGCTCCAGCTCCTTCCAGGCAGGAGGATGGAAAAGGAAGGAAGACAAAGCACTTTCCGGGGAAGGCAGTGGATCCCTGCAACCCTCAGCGCACACTACGCCCAAGAGCCCACAGGTGCATGGTGGAGCTCCTGGAAGCCTCTGCTCCGGAGCGCCCTTCCCTTCCCTGCCCCCATTCTGCACACTCCCTGCCGCTTCCGAAAGAACAAAGGTGGAGAAATCACAGAGATGCTGTACGGATTTGCAGATTTTGCTTATTCCTTTGGAAAGCTTAATGGCCAAAGTCAGCTGTGGTGTCAAGAGGATTAAACAGGCACGAGGCCTCTATTGCTGGAGCACTGGTGTCTCACGGGGTTATGGGAGTGTGAGTGGTGGGAATGCCCCCATTCATGAACACAGTCCCCTGCACAGGGTGGCAGGGAGCTGGGGCGGGTGTTATTCATCAAAACCCAGAGCATGTGAATGCAGCACAGAGGGCATTAGCACGGATGCAGTCGCGTGTAGCCCCGGTCCCCTTGCAGCACTGCCACATGCTGCTCCCGGGTCGGAGCAGTGCAAGGGGCGGTGGAGGCTCGATTGCACCCCTACTAATTAACACACCTTCCAGATGGGCTCGCTCTAGTGTTCTTAGCGGGGAAACCATTGCAGACAGCAGGGGTGAAGAAAAACACAACTGCACCCAGGCCTTTTTGCGCCACTATTTCTCCTTAAATAACTTCACCAGGCAGAGCCTCCTACAGTCCCTGGGAATAGAGGACTGAGATATATGCTGTCTAGTGGAGGCTGGGGACCAAAGCCTAGGAAATGATGAGGTCCCTTCCTATAAAATGAACAGTATATATAACAGGGATACAAAATAGTATATTAATAGCTAGTTTCTTCTCTAAAAGCAGCAGAAAGAGATGCTCCCACATCAGTGAACATGCAGTCTCCAAGCCTGGTGACAATTTTAATATTACAGGGTTTTACTTTATTGAGAAATGCTATCAAACAATAAGCAGACAATGCATGGAAAGCCTTCTTTTAAATAAAAATAAATTGTGTTAATAAGATAATAAGACAACACCAGGCAAAAGCTCTGCCCTTCTAACTGCCCAGCTGGCTATTTCTGGCTTACAAGGCACTTGCATGTCAGCCAAAGGGGGAAATGCAGCCTAGGCTCTGTAGGATGACCATACATTTAAGCCTAATCTCTCAAGGTTCATGTGGACTTTACAGTCACACCTACAGGGAATCCAGGCTACCCAGCATCATCTCACAGGAGCAACTCATAAAATGCAGCGGGAAAAAAAAGTCAAACCATCAAATCTTTGTTCTAAAAATAAAGTTACTGTAACACAGATTTTTATATTTCATTATCATCCGTATTTTTTCATGTTATTCTGGTAGCAGCCAGGAGCCTGGGCAATGTCACGGTGCAGAGCGCTGTGCTGCAGCAGGACTGCGAACGTCAGGTGAGCGGCTGCAGTAGGCTGCTCTACCCAACCCAGCCCCTGCACGCCCAGCTCAGCGGGCAGACATCCCACAGCATCCCTGTGGATACACAGCCCCCAAGGTAGCACAAACGCGGTGCCAGGAACCTGCGCATGCGAACACAGGCACGAGATTCAAACCAGTGGGTACCCCTGCACCAGGTGCAGTACAGCAAGTAACAAATGAATGCTGAAACAGCAGTACCCCCCAAGGGAGCACAGAAGCCACCCCTGCAGCCTGCTCCCAAGAGGCTCTCCAAGCATGAATAAACTGGCCTGCTTCAAAATTAAAAACATTTCAAAATCTCCAAAGTGCAGGATGTGTCATTTGGATCCGCGCTTGGAGCATCACAAGCGTATCAGCCAAAGTGTCCTCAAATAAATAAATAAATAAACAAACAAAAAAGAATGGCTATATTTGTGTTACTGATGGAAAGAAGAAGCAAGCCAGAGATGACATGCAAAGAGACACCGTGCAGCAAGAGGCAGTGCAAGCTAAACACTCTCTTGACCAGCAGCCTGGATAGCAGAGGAGCTTCAACAGTGGGCTGATCCCTCCCGTTAAAAATCGCAACCCGTGGGCAGAGTTTCCAATAATAAACCTGGGTGGCACATGATTCTCCAAGTGGACAGCGCCTGCAGTGTGAGAACATCGTCTTCCAAATGTAGGTCTTTATTCCAGGTTTCACCCTGAACGCCTGCAAATGCTCCAAGCAGCCGCACACCTGAAACAGCAGCAGCAGTTCCCGGCTGCTGCCGCTAACACAACCGCTTGCCAGGAGCAGGCAAGCAAGGGCTACCGGCCGAGCAGATGGAGCAGGGCTATGTGCAGCAAGAGGAGATGGTTCAGCTCTGCGGGGCGGCGATGCCACGCTGGGCGCTGGGGAAGGCCGTCCCGCTGCGTGCTGTGTGCCCAGCTGCGCAGCGTGCAACGCGCTCTCGCTGCACCCGCGGCTGCACCGACACCGAACTGAGACCGAGCAGGAGGCCCTGGGGGAAGGAAGCGCTACTCGGCACCTGCCTAAATCTCACTCCTAAATCCCGCTCCTAAATCCCCGTCATTCCCCCGCGGCCCCGCTGCTTTCCCGGCCCCTCCACCCGCCCCAGTGCCGCCGCTCTCCCTTCCCTGCCCCGTGAGCCGATACTGGGGCGGGAGGGACCAAGGCTGCTCGTGTCCCTCCGCCAGCTCCCGTCCCGGCTCCTCTCTCGTCGCCGGCGCTGCACAGCCGGCTGCTTCAGAGCAGCGTGGCTACCTTTATCAGCAAGATTTGTGCCCCTCTGGGAGGCAGTCTTGAGAGCCACAGGACGCCGCTGCCACCGGCGGCCCATCCTCTTTAACACTTTCCCTGCCCCAACTTCGGGGGGAGCCTGGTCACCCCAAGGCCGAACCGGGGCGAGGGGCGTAAAGGAGTGTGGGGGAGGAGGCGGAGCGGCCCCCCAAGGGGATGGGGCTGAGAGGTCTCAACCTCTCCGCCTTCCTTGCAGCTCCCAGCCCTGCTCCGGGGGCTGGGGCCGGGCAGTGGCTCGGCAGCCCCGAGCGGGGGCACAGCCCGGTCCGCCCCCCCGCCCCGTCCCCGTTCCCCCTTCCAGCCTCGTGTGCCCGCTCCTGGTGCATATCCACCC
>VZSV01000368.1:165217-195359 GCA_013398735.1 Nothocercus julius | reverse complement strand
CCGCGGTGCGCGGAGCGCGGCCGGGCGGGCGGCGAGGGGCCGCGCCGGGCGGCGCATTCCTGGAGGAGAGGTGCCACCTAAAGGAAGCTGCGGAAAGGGCCGGCCCGGCGGCCGCGGGGACCCCGGGCTCCGCGCAGAGGAGCTCGGGCTCTGGCTGCCGTGGGGGGCCTTCTCCCCCCGCTGCAGCCGGCTGGGAGCACGAGGAGCCGGGATCTTTATCCGGGGAGACACCTGAAACCGCAGTCCTTTCTGCTGTGCCAGCAAGTGCCCCAGGGCTTACGGCTGCCTTCTGCTTCTGCTGGTACAGAGTGACCGCGTTTCCCCAGAGGAAGCCCAGCAAAATGCAGACACCTTGAGCAGAGTCCCTAGCTGGAAGGGAGAGTTCTTCCTTTCCCTTCTTGCGTGGCTGGGCCCTCTCACCACATCCCACCCTTGCTCTTTTGGGAGCACGTGTGCATGCTTTGCTCTCATACGCACAGGAAGGACAACAACCTACCTCAACTTACCCTATCTGCAAAAAGGTGAAGGTGATCCTCCTGCCATGGGCTCTCCTCCTTCCCTGACCTCAGGTCTTCACTCTGAAGCAGTCAGATGTTTACTGCATAGGCTGGTTCCATTATCCAGTCCTAGGAAGCAGAAATCCGCATGCCATTCACTCATTTGTTTGCTGGGGAAAGTAGAGCAGAAGGACGATGCCAGAGAAATCTTGAACATTAAACTGTGACATGAGGCAAGGGCTTCAGACTGTTCCTGGAAATAAGTTTATATGTGTGTATATATGTATATAAATGTATATGTACAGATATATGTACATTATTGAATATTCATTCCCCTATTTTGTCTTGTCCTCCTAATCAGAACTGTCTCCAGAGACGCTTGCTCTCAGGACTTGTGTGATAATCACACCTCTTGAAGGGCTACCCAGTTTGCATCATTCCATGTAGGGCTTGTCCCAGGATGAGCCAGGAAACTAGTTCTCCTGTGTATGATATTCTAATTCATGTCACTCAAAAATCTCTGTGGTGCTTCATGCTGATCCCACACTCACTGTGGGAGCAGAGAGGGAGAAAGGTTGATGCTAGGATATATGGAAAAGTCAATAGAACCAGCATGCTGCAAAGCAGGGCTGAAGCACAGAGCTTCCACATACTCAGGACCAGAAGAAGAGGAGTTCTGCTGCTGGCAGGGCTATGGAATAGGCCTTGAGATGGGATCAGGGATGCAGGTCAGCACGGTGGTGTGCTGAACTATGTGAGTGTAGCTTGTTTCTCCCACAGTGTATGGGCCTTTTTCACACTGGGTCATCGCTAACATTCACCAATTTGTGTAAATGCAGGAAGCTGGAGAGCTCTGCAAGCTCTGAAGAAACTGTATTACTCTGCTGTATCTCAAGAACGGGGTGTTCAGAATCCAAGGTAGGACCGAGAGTACTGGGCAGCTTATATGGTGGCTCCCTTCTAGGGCCTCCCTCACCTGGGGTTCTTCTAAGGCCTTCAGTGCCACCAGCAGAACAGAGATGAATTTGGCTTTTCTCAGCACATGGGCCAAATATAGAGGCATATAAGCCTAAGGTGCCTTGGGTCCTTCTCCTTCATTCCCCTGGAGATGGGAGATGTCATCTGGGGAAATGTAGCCTGTTGCACACTGATTTTTTTCTGCCTCTCCAGACTGCAGTGGTGTGGGGATGATTCCCTAGTTCTTTTCCTTTCCTGACTGCTGGCCTGAATCTCTAATAGCATTCCAGGTTAGTCATATACCTCCTGAAGCCTTCTCTATTCATTTCACCTTGTATGACTGCATATATTACAGCTCTGTTCCCTCTGCTTGTTCTGCGTCAGCGCAAGCTCCAGTTGTACCCATCCTATTCCAAAACTCCGTTTAAAGAACATGCTTCCAAGGGAGCACTATGCCCTTACAACGTCAGTGGCTGGGATGCTCCTGGCTCAGATGGGACCATGGCTTGCACTGAAAGCCTTCATCTTTGGGTGCTAAGGCCAGGCTGTGGCAGGTGACGGGCTTCTCTAAAGGCATGGAAAGCTTGGCTGGCTTCCGTAAGGGTGAAGGAAAAGTGATGTTCGCTGGTACCGCCCCTCATATATTTGCGGGCATCGCCTGGGGATGGGAAGGAAAATGATCCTCTTCAGACCTACTTCTTCTGCAGTAACAGTAAAACCACTACTGTTACTGTTAGGGATGAGCTCCTCCTCCATTTTAAACACACACGCCTTCACACAGCCACGTTTCAATAGTGTCCCCTGACATCGGCATCCCCAGTGGTGCATCAGGAAAGAGAGGTTGCCTACATGCAGAGCATCAAGATAACTGTAAACAAAAGTGTGCTGGAGCTGAAATGGTCTGGGAGACAACAGGAAGATGATCATAAGCAATGATGGAGTTAATGAAAGTTACAGTCACAATGCCAAAATTTGAAAGGTTTTCTAGGAAGGCAGCAAGCTGTTTGTGGCTGTTTGGCTGATATTTCTGAAAGGTTAATTTTGAAATGGAGAAAATACATCAGCAGAGGATTGGATCTGACTTTTCATGCATATTCCCGCACAAGTTTAGGCTGTTTTAAGATCCAACAATTTGTTACACACAAAATCACCATGAAGAAACATGGTAGCTGTGACCTTGGCTTGTCAACAGGTGTGCCAGAGTATGGAGGACTCTATACTCAGCAAAAACCCTTTTGCCATCTTGCTGTACAAGCTACTGTACCAAAGACAGGAGATGAGCTCTCTTACTGTGCTTCTATGTTGGGCATTTATGCTTTCCATTTCCCAACTTAGCTGAGCATTGTCTAGCAGTGACTGCTTGAAAGAGGAGTCTCCCAAGTAGGAGATCTCCTGGGAGATCGGAGATGACTTGCAATTACAGCGTGAGTAATTCCGTGCAGCTCATTTGCAGCTTGGAGCAGAGCCAACATTCAGGGAGATCAAGAGACACCTTGCTTTGACTGGATAATTACATGTTCGCCTAATTCTTAATCGCACTTAGATCAGTTCTTTTCCTTTGGATTGTAGGTCTTGCTTGCAAAGCTTCAACTGTTCGTTTGCTGTCTTTAACCCCTGTTTGTGAGCGTAGAGGCTCTAACATATATTTGGAACACATTCTTGGTGTCTGTCTAAGGGTTCTGAGGAAAAGGTGGAAGTGAGGCTGAATGGGAGAATCACAGTTTCCCACATGCATGTCCTCGTGCACTGGAGGAGTGTGGGACTCGCACTGTGCATGCATGTTACTGCCCAAGTAGTGAAATCATCTCCACCTCCGGAGATCCTCAGCACTTGGTCCAGCCCTCCTGCTGATCAGGGAGCTCTTTGGACAAGGAGCTCTGGAGTTAGCTGTGTCTTCCTTGGGTGGAAACAATATAGATGGAAGCAGCCGATTTTTACCTTCGCAGTGAGCACAGATTCCCACATCACTCATCTCAGTGTATCGTCTGGGAGCAGGCCAAGCTGCTCAGACAGCACAAGAGCTGTGCCCTGAGACTCTTTGACAAGCACTGCCTTTCCAGCCCCTGCTCGATCCTTTGGGATGGAGAGAAGCTCAGCCTATTTACTGCTGCTGAGCTCCCTGTGCTCCTACAGGCACCCATGCATGGCTTAAGATCCTCTTGTCTTCCTGCTGTGAAAAAAAAGGTATGACAAAAACGCAAATCTTATCCCATAAAAAAAATACATTTGATAATAAAAAATAGTACTATATAGTACTAATAGACACTAATAGACACTATAAAATGGGGAGGCCATTGCCCTTTGCTGCTCTTAAACCCACCCATTTATTAGACTAAGACCTACTAGACCTGATTCCTGAGGACCTTTCACCTTTTTCCTGCTGCTCAGTGTTCTTCTGGGGACCCTGTTGGTTACCGAATCTCAGTCCCTCATGCTACAGACATATGGGCAAGCCTACCAAGCTGTGCATCTGGCTTTTGGAAACACTCCTCTGCCCCCAGCACCAGTCTACAGAGAGCGAAAGGGCCCATCAGTGAATGAATCCTGCCCGACATAGAATCATAGAATCCTAAAGGTTGGAAGGGGCTTTTAGAGATCATCTAGTCCAACCCCACTGTACATGCAGGGTCACCTAGAGCGTGTGGCTCAGGACTGTGTCCAGGCAGGTTTGGAAGATCTCCAGAGAAGGAGACTCCACAACCTCCCTGGGCAGCCTCTTCCAGGGCTCTGTCACCCTCACTGTCAAGAAATTTTTCCTTAAATTCCTGTGGAACTTTTTGGTGCTTCAGTTTGTGGCCGTTTCCTCTAGTCCTTTCAGTGGCCACCACTGAGAAGAGGCTGCCCCATCCTCCTCACTGCCTCCCTTGAGGTCCTTATAGACACTAATGAGGTCTCCTCTCAGCCTTCTCTTCTCCAGGCTGAACAGGCCCAGCTTTCTCAGCCTTTCCTCATAGGGCAGATGTTCAAGGCCCCGGATCATCCTCGCAGCCCCGCGCTGGGCTCTCTCCAGCAGCTCCACATCCCTCTTGCACTGGGGAGCCCAGAACATCACTGCTCCAAGTGCACACTCACACATGTGATCCAGCAAAAGCTTTTCACCTATCCTCCCCACTGCCCTGTGACATGACACCTGTTCTGTGCCCGATGCAGATGTAGGGATCTGAAAGTATCTCTTGGAGGAACATAAGGAGGCAAGGAAAGAGCACTACAAGATGAATTTGTTTGCTCTTGTGCTTAGGCTCAGTGCTGGAATTATGTGGACTCACGGGAGATGGGAATAGAAGTGAGCACATGGTGTATAATGCAGCATGGGCAGGAAATACCACTTTCTCTGAAAGATGAGGATTTCTTTGCAGCTCTATCAAAGAGTCATCCTCCTCGATATCCAAGGAGACTTTGTCTTTATGATTTTTCTACCTCCTCAGAGGATGGCCGCAGGCAGAAAAAAAGATACAAATTTGAAAGAACTCCAAAGATGCACTAACACTCAGGATACTGACATGGCTGATGTGTCATGCCGTCCACCTGTTGTCCTATATGAAGTACACATAGGTCATGGCTTTTTCTTGGACCTTTTCAGCAACTGAAAGCACATCCCTTGCAGACTGACCAAACATGCAGGCTTGGGGAGACTTCAGCAAGACTTCTTGGTGAAGTCTGCACTTGCAAGCATGAATGTGTTCTGCTGGCGTGATTTATCCAGATACTCAGAGTAGTTACTGTTCCATTTTTGAGACATGAGCTAATGAAAAGCAGCATAGTGGTGGGTAGGTAAGTCACATGGCTGCAGAATGATTCTTTCTTTATACCAAGCTGCTGCAAATGCAATGTTGAATCATCCTGCCTGCACACCATATATCTGTCTGTGACAGCCCCAGGTTACATTCTGGGACTGATTTCTTTCCTGCAGCAGGAGACCCCAGTGAGCAATGTGTCCTGGACATGCAGGATCTCTCCAACAGCTGTGTTGGCAAACAGCACACCACAGAGAGATCCCTGTAGCCACGAGAGTGAGACATGGCTGGCGACTCCTGGGCTTCTGTGCGTGGAGAGGTGCTATGCTAGAAAACACGCTGATTGCTTCCTGGGCCCTGGTGTGATCTCTGTGTGGCTTGAGCCATCCATCTGCCTGCAACAGGCAGGGCAGTCTGTCTCTGTCAGCTGCCTCAGTGCATTACCATACCCTGTTAGCTCAGGAAAGGGCACCGAATGTCTGTATTGGTCCTTTTTGCTGTTTTGTTCTCATGGTCATGACAAACTGCAGCAGAGCCTTGCAAAGTCTGGATGGACAAAGCAAAGTGAGAAAGGCTTCTGCTCTGTCAGTGCATCTATCCCCTGCACGGCCAGTGATTCCCCATGGACAAAACCTCTTCTAGGAAAGTGAATTACGAGCCTCAGAGCTCCAGCTTCATGATTTCTCTCAGTTTTCAGGCCTCTTCTGCCTGAGCAATGGGGTTGGCTTGGACGAGTCATTCCTATAAATCATCTCAGCGCTTGCTTCAGTCTGACATATCAATCCCCTCTCCTTCTGCAGTAAAAAGTTCCCACCTGATCCTGGCGGGACTGCTGAGACAGGAACGCGCCAAGAATCCTTCAGAGCATCTGGAGGGCAGAGTAGGAAGGGCTGCAGGTTTATCCCAGCATTTCTCACACAAAGCTGCTCAGTTTGAAGTCTTAAGGGGATTTAGCTGGATGAGAGTTTGCACAAAGCTTGAAGCTGCCCTAAGTTTGCTCTGTGCTGACTGTGAAACAACAAGTATCAGTGAAAGATGCTAAATGGACTTTGAAGAGGGGGAAAACAGGGTCCTAAAATGTTATCTTCCAATGGCTGCCTGGCCAGACTCTTGATTCAGAGCAATAGCCCCTGTGGTGGATCTCAGTATGTGTAGGTCCTCCTGAGAGAGGTCTCACATCCCAAGTGAGCTATTCAAGGAGTACATTTCTCCCCTGGATTCCAGGGGGAGAGGGAAGCTTTTCCTAACAAATGCTGGATTTGGTAGGATTTATGATGGCCAAAGGAGAGGGGGAGATTCTCATCAGCCTGTGCAAAGTCAGACGGGGGCTTCAGTTTGAGATGAAGAAGAGGTTATTCATTTTTAAAGTCTGACTCCTACTCTCTTGATGCTGATGGATATCCTGGCAGGGGCAGTTGTAGGGGCATGCAGAAGGGTTACCGGAGAACACCAGGAAAAAAAATGAGCAACAAATTTGTGATTAGGAGCATCTGCCCTTAAAGCCTGATTCTAAACGTTGCGTACATTTCATAGGGGAATGGGAGCATGGCAGTACCTCATGACCAATCAAAACAGCTCTGATTTCAGATCTGCAGTACTCCCAACAGAGTTAGCAAATGAGTTACAGACCAGGAACTATCTGCAAATAGTTTCCAATAATGAATTGAGGTGCGAAAGCTGCAATCTGCTCCCAGACAATCTGTAAACAGAGGGAAGCAAAATTCACCAAAATAAATTATTCATTTCAAATTACTCTCCCAGTTCGTGTCTTAACTTGAAATCCTCCAGGGCCTGCAGAGATTTCCAGGGATGCTCCTATATCTTAAGCAATGCTGTGCTGGAGGTAGGAATGGTGGTGGCGAGGCAAATAGCGTGTTTTCACCATTCTTCTACTACTTGTCCATCCCAACCAATGTGGCTTTGCTACTAAGCAAGAAGCAGCTCCAAGGGTTGCCCAGAGACAGCGAAGACAAGGCCATTCCAGGATGAGGCCATCCCCTTTCCCTGCTGCCATCATGTGAGAGAGATGAAAGACAGGAATCCTTTCGGTAGCAAGATCTGGAACAGACGTGGGAGCTGAGAAGGTGAGAAAAGAGGAAGAAAGAGCAAGGGAAGAAAGGAACAGGGCTCACCAAAGGCAAGCTCTGCTAGTTTGATCAAACCACACGGGACCTACTCCAGCCCAGCTGAGCCATACAGTGACATGGCATTCTGGAATAAAGGACTATGTGAGGGATGCAAGAGACCACCTATGTAATGATGAAAGAACTGCACCTAGGTGGTCACCCTTTTGGAATCTTCCGTATTGTCTTATGAAAATAAATTGATGCTCAAGAAGAGTAAGTTCTTCAAGCGCAGGACTTCCCAAGAGCACATCTGGCCTCAGGCAGAATGGTCAGGGTATGGGACTAAGAGCAGACTGAGTTTCAATCATATTTCTGATTCAGCATCCCATACTAATATATTTTTTTCTGATGAGTTTAGGGCTAGGCATGGCCTTTTGCATGAGAAATTGGATAAAGAGCAAAAATAAAAACTGTGCATGCCAAAGAACAATGCACAGAGCTGGAGGAAGGTGCAAGATCGGAAGCTGGGATGTGACAGTGATTACTGGTTCAGTTGTCTGCAAATGTTACTCCCTCCAAAGTGGCATGAGCTCTCTCTAGATCCTCCTGGACTGGAACTTCTGCTGGGACTAACCAGGTTCAAGCAGAATCATAAATTCAATGGGGGTGAACTGGTAATCCTGGCAGTGGCCTGCGCCTAAGAGGACCGCCTTGGAAACCCAGCTGATCTGGTGGCTACCAGCACTCATCTGTCTCTTCATATTACAGTTAAGAGGCTGAAGAGATGACTAAAAGTCTGCTCTTGCGCAGTATATCCCTAGGAAAAATGAAGTGTACATGTAGTTTCCTAAAGAAAGTGGTTTTCATGGGAAAAAAAAAAAAAAACAGAAAACAAAAATGAACAGAATAACAGAAGGCTGGAGGTTTGCGTAATGTTTCTCTGTGAGCAGAATCATCATCCCATGGAAATCTTTTTTTTGTTTTTTTCCTTCCTCCATTGAAAAAAATGACTTTCTGAAAATCAACCCCTTGATTTACAGACCCAGCAGGGATAAAATAAACTGTGAACCTGATGTCACCTGTCCACATCTACCTTAAAGTCAGGTCTCCTCGAAGCCATACTGGCCAATGCAAACCAGGCGAATGCATGAAGAAATGCTCACACTGAACAGAGGTGCTCATCACAAGTGAATATCATGGTGTATTGTGGGCAATACCATCTGACCAGGAATGCTGGAGGATGCCAGGATAGTGGGACCTCACCTCCAGAAAAACACTGCAGCAGCGTTTCTGATTAAAAGGCTTTCACTGTTGCTTCCATGACGTTACCCTTCTCCAAAGTCCTGGGGATTTGTCCCTTTGCCTAATCATTTTATAAATTTTGGGATGCTAATTTGAGTGTTTTGTGGTTTGTTTGTTTTTTAAATTTTTCTGCAGAGATTTCAAAGCACTAGAGAGCAACTGACAATTTCCCATACTGTGGATAGACGTACAGAAACTCTGGATCTGTGCCTTGGTGTGAGCTTGTGGCTTGCCACTTCTCTTCAGGCCCAAGCCACTCAGTCCTGCCATCGTGGGTGCTCTGCTTGGATCCTGAGTAATTCTGCCTGGCTGAGGAAAATGTCCCATTAAATGAACAGCCCTTAAGCAAGTGAGAGCTAACAACAGGCTTGTGTTCAGGTGGCCAGACCAGACCGTGTTCGAACCAGGGTGCCATATGGTGCAAAGACAGCACTGTCCATTACTTTGCATTGAAATAATATTTTGCTTTATGACTGTTTGCAATTAGCCTCCTGCAGCAGATGAATAATCTGTTCCCGTTGATTCGACAGAGACGTTGTTTGGAAGAGGGACAAATAGCATGTGCAGCCTCACCCAGCAATCACAGGCATTAAAGGAGAGAAATATGGATGCACCAATAATTTCCTGCGACACCTCCCATAAATTTAGCTTCTTCTGGTATAAAGCAAGTGATAAATGAAATAAACAATGATCGGAGAGGCCACAAAACCTGCTGCCAACAGGCAGCTCGGCCAGTTGTCACTGGAACCAGGGATCACGGAGGTGAAGGGGGAGAGACCCCTGCCCCAGGCTGCTCTGCTCTGCAGTGTGACAGCCCATGGCACTGCCACCCCCGTGGGAGCGATGCTTTCTCACAGTCAGAAAATAAAAGCCATTTTCAGAAGGCGAACAGATTTTGGTTGGGAGGTGAGGGAAGCAGAGGTCCAAGAATAGAAGGGAACAGTGGGCGTAATTCTGACTCCCTGCTGCGTTCAAAGTAAAGTACAGGACAAGTTTCAAGGAAACAGCAGGCCAGACCTGGGGGGAGTTGGCAGAGAAAATCCAGTCTGGCAAGGTGTTGGTGATTTGACCATGCTGCCCCCAAGGAAGCAAGAGAGCATTAGCATAGACACATTGTTTTAAGTAGTACAGAAGCAAGATTGTATTTATCTCAAGCAGGGCATAGAGGTGCAAATGATAGTCCCTTCATTGGGGACTATAAAAGAGAGACATGAAAAAGACAATGGTGAAATGGATCTTAGAAACAGCAGAGCATGAAACAAAAAGAGAAATCATTCAAGCCAGCAATAGCTGGTCAGTATCAAAACGTGATATTTTTTCTTATATTGAATTATATATGTCTCTCATTCTCTTTCTCTCTCTCTCTCTCTATATATATTTAATATATATGCATGTTGGTGTATATCTGGCAACATAAATGATGCCCACATGGACATGCTGCTAAGCACACTGAAACACAGCAAATCACAGTGCAAAGCTTAACGCCATCTAAGTGGTAAGCACAGGAATTGCAATAGGTCTTCCCAGAGCAGCAAAGAGGGCTCCGCTGTTGGCCTCTGTTACTTCAAAGTGCAGCAAAGGGCTTGGCTTGACGCTGCTGGGTGCCCACCGAGGATCATATGCATGTATGTTGACCCATGCAATGGCAGGAGTGTCAGATAAAGCAGAAAGCACAAAGCTAGAGATAGCTGCAGGTGCCAGGCAAGATAACCTGAGCATTTTTATGCTGCAGGACCTGTGGCTTTGGCTTCTTTGCTCCACAAGAAATACTTGCAACGCAGGGTCCTCCACCTGCTGAAAAAGAAAAAAAATTCTTTGCTATATTCACTCAGCACTGCACCTTTGACTTGGTTGGTAAGGTGAAGTTATGGTAGACCAAGCTGGGGACAGAAGGCAGTGCTAGAGACATGGCAGCTGGCCTGAGCAACTTGAGGAGCATGGGCAGAGCTGAAATGGAACAGAGTGGGAAGGGACCTTCCTTGTGAACGGATCTGGGATGGAGGAGCTGTTGCACTGAGACTATCTAAGACCAGAGATGTCCCTGGCAGGATTGATGCTCATGGATCAGTGTAGGATTTGGGCAGGTAAAGAGTGGACCTTACCTTGATATGCCCTGTCATCTCCTGGCTAGCACTGCAGATGCTGATATATAGGGCAACCTACCATACATACATACCGCAGGGGATCCACCTGTGCTCTTGCACATCACATCCAGTTTGTTTTCCAGGGCACCCTGTTTAGGAGGGAACTACCCCATGCCCTGGGACCAAGACAGGACTCAATACTAATTTCTTGTTCCTTCTCAAAGTTTTCCAAAGCCAGGATCCCATCTGTCCCCTTCAGATAATACCTGGAAAAGTAACTGCAGTTGCTACCTATCCCATTGTCCCATCTCTAAAGAAAAGGAGTTAGACAGAAGTATTGTTCATGTATACAGTGGCATCTGTGTCAAGGAAAAACTTAAAAGGAGACTGTTTTGCGTCACAAATGTTCCCCTCATCATTGCATAGCTGGCCTGGCTCCTCCACTGGGACAAAATACAGCTTCCTTGGACACAAGACCTAGCCTAGACTATAAGTACCCTTCCTAGTCCTGCCTCCTCTTCCCTTTGGGGCATTTAGGTCCATTTTCACCCACATTGCAGACTCATAATTAACCCCTGCTGCAGTTCCATAACTGCAAAGAGTGAAAGACAGTAGTTGCATCCGTGAAGGAACCCAGCTAGGAATATATCCAATCCATTTTTAACTCCTCTTTTAGGCTTTTTCATTTGAAAGGTGGAAGAAAGCAGGTCCATGGGATTAATCATTTTCCCCACAGTCAATCTGACTGTCTGTCACTTCCCTTTCCTATCCTAACCCTGGCTAAGTTGCTGTCAGAGTAGCATGGGAATATCTCTCTTTCACAGCTATTTTCATGACAAACCTCTCTGACCTGGTCCAACAGATACCACGTGAAGGGCTGTCAGTCATGGATCACATGATAGATAACTTCTAGCTGGAAGCTTTTGGGCCACTGCTTGCGCATGGAAGGGCTTGGGATGTCTCGAGAGACCTTGGGGCTTCCCTATTCCTGGGGCTTTAGAGTCTATGGCTCATTAAAATGACTTGATGTCATTCTAAAACAACAGAGAAACCACCTCTGAAGGACATCTGACTGTGCATGTGTCATAATCCACTTTTCAATATACTGAATAGTGTCAGGGTGAGGAAGAACACCAATAACTTTACCAAATTTACATGAAAAAAAGTATTTCAGAACATTGCAAATATAGCTTTCAAGCGTCTGCGTGTGTTTGCTGCTTTTTGAAAGGAGTGGGTGGTAGGTGTCTTTCTCCAGTGCTCCCAAGGAGCTGCTGTGAACCTTACAGATTTGCAAACCACTCTTCCGAAGCATCTTTGAAATGACAGCCCTGAAGGCCACACATCACCAGTGAGGTCAACTAAATGCCAGGAGGAAGGATTTTTATTCATTTATTTATTTTTAAGTCAGATTGACTATCATCACATCAACCGTTCAGCTCATGATGACAAGAACAGTTTTGCCCCTTTGAGTCGTACAGAGTATCTGCTGTGCTACTGCAGAACTCATGGCTGGTTGTCTCCCAGATGGATGGTTGATGCTGGCATCAATTTCCAGGGCCGATGGCCACTTTACAGAGAGGTAAGAAGGATTCATGAGGGTTTCCCTGCTGCCTCTGATTTTTTCCTTCTGACACTGAGCTCAGGTAGAGATAAAAGTACATGTAATAATAGGAGGATGGGGTGTGGAGAAGTCCCCAAAACTGCTGACAACTCATGGTAGGCACACCCAGATGTGAAATGCCATTCAGCGAGTCCATTCTGAGTATCCAGACTGCAATCATGTAAAGAGAAGGCAATGTGGCTTTCATAACCTGGCAATTTGAGACCCCCAAGGGACGTCTGCAGCCCCTGTTCCTCTTCTGTGCATCACATAGGTGATGACCAGCCAGCCTGGCTTGCAGCAACCTTTGCTGCTGATAGACAGAGCTCCCCATTCGCTTTTAATAACAATGAGCATAAAAGGACCAATAAAATGGATTTTTTTTCCTTCCTTTTCCAGGAGGCCTGGAAGGATGTCAGACTGCTCCTCCACTACTTTGTGTGTGCAGTGAGTTGCCCCGCTCTTCTGTGTACTCCTTTGCCAGGCCTGGAGCTATTGCAGGTCTGATTTTCAGCATCAGGACTAGTAGATTATGAGGGAGTAGAGGGTTTGCCTATCAGTCATCAGAAGATGCTAATCACTCCCACAGAGGTGTTTACCAGAGGGGTGTATGTGTGTGCATGCATGTGTATGTGAGAAAGGAGATGAACAGCCATTAGAATTGCAGATCATGCACTTGTTAGCAAAGTGCCCAGATCCAGCTTTACAGTTTGCTAATAATAAAGCATTTGTTCGCAGGAAACAAACTCAGAGATTTATGTCTTACTCACAAAAGTCTCCAATAGATATATTGATACCTTGTGAATCTACAGCAGAGAAAGATATTGAAAAGTAGCTGTTTACTCAACTCCATCAAGTTCCTCTATTGATGTCTGGGAGGCATTTATTTCACTATGGATAGGCCACTTAGAATTGCTAGTTCTCTTTTGCCAATACATCCCATATTTAGGGTTATTATATCACCATAAAATTCCTTTATGGAGCTATGAATATAGGCACACATCAATATCCACAACTGCAGCCACTGCTGTTTCATTTGCCTGGCAGTGCTGGGAGACCCAAGGCAATCAAGAGGACCAGAGTTGCTCCAGAAAACAGGGAACATGGATATTTCAGAGGATAAATTTGCCAGTTTGATAAATCTTGGTGCCTGTTGGCTATGCAGGCATGGATGCCCAGAGCATTTTATCTCCGGAGAACCAGCAGAGCCAGCATGCAGACATTTCTGCTTTGGTGCTAGTGACTCAGTTTACCAGCACATCCGGACACTGCAGGAACTCTGATGGCTCCCGCAGCAATGCTCATGGGTGATGAGGAAGCTGCCAGGCACTGAAACATGGTGCAGGGCCCTCATCTTTCTCAACAGCCCAACAGTGGCTATACAGTCAGTTCTATGGTGCTAGCCAAAACATATAAGGATGGAGGCTGTTTGTGGTGCTTCCAGATGAACATTGTTAGGACATGCTCATGCAGTTATTTATTCCTCTCCTGTCTGCTTTTTTCTCTGCTTGCTAGCTTGCTCCGAGCACATGCACCTGGAAGGGATGTGTAAGCTGGCAGGTGGAAATAAAGGACGGAAGAAACTGTGACTTTTGGCAGGGATGGTGTGCATTCCACTTCCTGGGACACTCTGTAGTCAGTGGCTATAATAAACCGCTCAGAAAGTTCAAGTCCTCTATAGCAGTATGTTAACTCCTCCTATAATTTTGGAAGTCATATGAACAAGCGATGTTCATCTCATGGACACGGTAGTGCTTTTGGCAGTTGATGCTTTGCTCTGGGATGATTTTCCAGGAGATGGAGTACCTTCACCCCCAGGGCAAGCACAGCATGGGCAGAAGGGCTCTCAAGTGTCAGCAGAGGAAGAGGGAGGATTTCAGAGGCAGAAAGGACAGACAGACAGAAACATGGAGTCCTTTATAATGTCATTGGGATTCCACCAGGCATTTCAGAAAACATGTATCCAAAATTTAACACAGACAAGAATATCTTTACAGATATACCATGTATATCTTTATAGACACCCATGCCCTCCATTCCAACTTTCAAAATCTGACTATATGGTCAAGAATGCCCAAGAATTCTGTGGTGATTCAGTAAATCTGAAGTAAGCCTTCCACCTGCCAGGTCTTCATTAACATCACTATAACTGCTACCAGAACAGGCCCCTCTGAGGCTGTATTAGACATTGCAGCTTATTTCCTCTATTGTATTTTAAGCTGCTAAATAATGCACTATTGAAAAAGGAAACCTGAGCCAAGGCTTCAGGATTAAGATGCAGAGCAACCACAAGCTTTCAGCTTTAATGCTACATTTGCTGGCTCAAGGTGATGTATTTCTCAGATTTTTTTTTTAAGAGATATATGCATTTTTGCATGGACTTTCCAAAAAGGAAAGAAAAGCAGATTTTGATTATAGCACTTGAACTTTTGCTACCGGTCTTCTCACTTTCAGCAAATCTTTAGCTCCCAGAGATGTTGCTGGAACTGAGAAATCAAGTGCAGATGGTACCCAAAGCACAGGGAGAATGGAGAGGTGCCATCAGCCTTTCCAGAAAACTCTGTTAAGATGCTGACAAGTAGCCCTTTGATGGCCTATTAGCTCTATCTGTTATACCATATATCATAGATATAACAAATATCTATCTATCTCTGCTTATTGCTGTATTCACCTGCAAGTGTGAGTGGCCTTTTTATGAGCTGACTGAGAGATTTTTGTTCTGGCTATTAAATTAATAATCATGGCTTCATTTTCCCGGGATCTCCAGCGCCCAGACAGATTGATCTGTTAAAGATGGTACAGTGGAAAGATGGAGCCTCTTCCAGTGAAGTTTTAGGCAGAGAGTTAACAAAGCCTCTTAGCTGGGAAGCTATGAGAGATATTTAAAGATACATTTCCTGTGCATGAATTCACAAAACAAGCAGGCTCAGGGTGAAGATTCAAGGAAACTGTGTCGCTGCAGGCTGCTCAGCCCTGTGCTGTCCTGCCCAAATTCATCCTCATCAATTATCTGTGGGCAAGGTGCTAGAGGTGGTAGTACCCCAAGGCTCCCAGAAGCATCCTCTTCCCAGTCACCTGTGCTGCTGTTGCTCTTTCAGTCCCCAAAGACAGCACATGCTTAAAATCTACAGGGCAGAAAACATCTTTTCTGCAAGGCTATGCTCGCTAAGAGGGATTCCAGGCTCAGGACGTTTTACGTAGGTTGGCTTTGACTAGCCAAGGTCACACATTTGAGTTAAGAAGAACTTGAAGTTCCTCCAGAAACTTCTCAGAAAAGAGAAACACAAAGAGGATTTCTACTAGGGAAAATAGAATTATTTACCTCTTCTCTGTCATAATTATTCTTGGGTTCTTTAACATGTATTTTTTTGTGTTTTTTTTTTTTGTTTGTTTTGTTTTGTTTTGTTTTGTTTTGTTTTTAAATCAGAACATAAGAAAAACCCTTCCCTGATGACCTGAAAGCTAGCTGGTCTAATCTCAAATATTTACTTTCTGTAGCATTCTGTGTTTATGTTATTTGAAGCAACATTTATAAAATAACATAGCATCAGTGAGAAGACATGGCAGACTTAAATGAAAGACTGCTGGTCATCAAAGCAAAAGAAAAGATGTTATCCAGCCTGGTGTGAGCACCTGTGCTCAGCACAGGAATACATCCATCCATGGAGTCTCTCTCCACCTGGAATTCAAACCCTTGGGAATGAGAATAATAAAGGCTCCATAGTCTTTATTTAGCCCCTTAACTAAGGGCATGAGAATAGTAAAGGGTCCATAGGATGCTCTACTACAGATGGAGCTGAGATAAAGGAAAGAGAATGTCATTATCAACATCCCTGCACAGAGCACAGAGGCTTGAGTGGAGAAAACAAACAGGTACAGATAAACGGAGTGGCGGAAACAGCACATCAGCAAAAACAGCTGCGCGGAGGATAAGCAGTCTTAGCAGGGCTTTTACCCACAGCTGTCCATCACAAGGGAAAACATATGTAGAAAAACAGTCTTTACAGATCATCTTAATCTGATCTGGAGCTACAAACTCTCTGCACTTAACTACAGTCACATGCTACACGCCATGATACAAAATATGTTACAGCATCATGTACTGTTCGCATACTGGGCCATATGTGTCACATATGCACCATGTTAGCATGTGCTCTCCAGGCCACAGGGACAGGACCTGGTCCTGTGGTCATGGGAAGGAGTGAAGCAGTGAGCAGGACATCTCTGCAGTGCCATCCCTGTAAGATGAGTTTGCCCCGGCAGGCCTGAGCAGTATCCTTCTCCCTGCCCATCTTTAATATTTGCCAGAAAAATTTTCACCGCTAACCTTGCACGCTGAGTACCTCCTGCTTAGCTGTGTTCTAGCACTAGGAACCTCAGCTTCTCAAGGAACAAGATCTATCTTGTGGTTTGCAAAGGAATGAAGAATTGGACTGGGCAATTCCTACAGCCCAAGTTGTGGGCTTGACCTGCCTCCTTGACTGTCTCAGATAGACTGCTCTGCATCTTGATGCCATCTTCCCTGTAGAGTCCCACAATGTATTGTCTGGCTGCACATGTCAAGAACTACCTCTAGTCCCATGGAAGATTGCAACTGCCAAGTGATGTTCAGTCAGGACTCAGCTATTAATTGCACACATTTACAAATGACATCTTGATGTATAGACTAAAGCCAGTTAAGGGAGCAGTGGAGGTAATTTGTGTACAACAGCTGATCTTTCCATGGCAGAGCACTAAACCCAGTAGAGAGGCTTTCAGAATTAGCAGAGGAAGTAGAGCTATTGCTCATCCCTGTGCCCCCACAGAGACCTCTTCAAGGCCTCATTGGACAAGAAGCTGAGAAGGCTGAGGGGAACCCAGGCATGGCAGCTACAAAGAAGGCCAAGTTCCTGGCTATCTAGGAAGCATGCCACAGGGTCTGAGGAATGGTGAACAGCTCTCAGCACAGGATGGGCATTCTGGAGGAGCTGAGAGGATCAGGCACTGTTTTTGGCATTCCAGATGCATCCTTCTGAACCACCTCTCACCAGAGACTTCTCTTTCCCCATGACACCCTAACCTGCTCAGTAGAACACTGTTGCTGCACACCTGAGTGTCCAATGGTTTCTCCTCTGCTGTTTTTATCTCCATAAGCACAGCTTCAGCTGACTGCATTTTTCCTTCTGCATCTCACAGATGCCTTGCGAGACTAGATTCCCAAGTGGAAAAGCATTCTTCTTTCCCCTACTTGGCTTCTTACCAGGCACCAGCCCTGCATTGGCAATGGATCCTGCATCACAAGTGTAATCATCTGCAATGCCCTGCGCAATGGAGAAGGAGGGACCAAGCTGCTTGTGGGAATAAACAACCCAGCCAAACCGGCTATGGAAGCACGCTGAGCTCACCCAACAAATTTTATAATGGCAGGAGGCAAAGGGAGATCCCCAAATAGACAGTCTGAGGAGCCATGGGGACAAGTCCTCTCACCTGGAAGAGTATCCTATCCTCCTAGGTGACACTCATGCTCCTCTGAAATAGTCCCGCTCAGGAGCTGGCGTAAGTGATGCCAACAGATCTCATCTTCCTGCTGCTACCTGATTTCTGAGCTAGTGACTAAGCCTTGCATGTCAAGAATTGGAAGGATTTTCCCTTGCATTGATTAGAGCTATGGCTATAATTGGGATTTTACTTTGCATTGCAGGAGAAAGAAGTACTGAATACATCGCCCCAGATGTATTCCAGTAGTTAATGGAGTTGTGAACAAATTGCAAAAGTGGAAATATCTTTGAAAACTCATAAAATGACAGAAAATATAACCTCTGTTTTTGAAGCTAATTGAACCAATATTAATTGAAATTAATTTGCTAAGATAGGTCCCAGTTCCTGCACTTAGGGAACTTCTTAGATGCAAGAAGAAACAGTCATTATTCTTGCAAGAGCGGAGCTGAGCATCATCCAGGATGGTCTCCAGACAGGAAGCTTTTACATTCTGGCCTCATCATCCCAGATGGACTCAGGACTTCCACAGAAGCGAGTCCCCAGCTGGTGCGTGGTGCAGACACACTGCTCATTTCCTGTCTCAAAGGCCTTGGTTGCTGCCATCAGGAGGGTCAACACACAATATCTACAAATAGTCCAAACAGCTTGGAGTAAAATCTACAACTGTTTGTGGTTAGTGGGGAGTTGCTTTATCTCTTACCGAGGAAAAGAAGGAAGAAAAAGAGGAGAGAAGAAAAAAATCTGCAAAACTTCAGGATAAGTGGGACAGTCTCTTTAAAAAAATATAATAATTTTAAGTCAGCATCCTCAGTTTTGAGGACTGATTTATAACTTTAGAACCCTCAGGTAAAAAGAAAAACACTTCATACATTGTGTAAGTAGCAAAGAAAAAGAATCAGTCTTTTTAAAAATAAGATTTACCTCTCAAAATCTATGTGTCTATGTATATCTATGTTTAGCAATACCTAGATATGTTACCTATGTGCAAGCTCCTAAAAGTGGATCCTAAAACTGGTGGCAAAGTGATCCTACTAATGTGTACGCACAGAATATTCAGGATAGGTTTAAATTTGACAAAAGCAGTTTTGTAAGGACTAGAGGATAATTTTACATTTAGAAGGTTTTGGTAAGTTTTTGAAATTTGGATGCAAACCTACATCCCTGCACTCTGTCAGCTACACACAATTCACCATGCTCTTCTCTGCAGAGGACCCTGGCTGAGACCAAGGCTGTCAGTGGCCAAAGTAAAATAAATGGCACAGATGATTCCTTTTTGCTGTGCTGTGGAGAAACTGATGAGCACCAAGACCTCTTGTTACACAGCTGCACGACCGACTGATCAGTCCATCAGTCAGCTGAACCTTCAGTGAATGTGTACAGCACACCAGCTAGACCCAGGGGAAAGGGGCTGATGAGCACCAGAGCAGGACAATTTTGCCCCAGAGACATGAGAACTGTCCATGTCTCATGAGACATGTCTCATGTCTCTCTAATGCTGACTGGACGTTGGCTCTGCTTTTGGGAACAGAAAACAATTGCTGTTGTTCTTCATCATGCAATATATTAAAGCAAAAATCTCCCAAATGCATGCCATGCTTTTCTACTTACCCTGTACTGGATAGGAAAGGTAAAAAGGAGAAAATGGAGATCCCTTACTGTGATATTGTCAGTGTTTGCTGTGGAAACAGAAAGTTTTGAGAGCCAGGAGGAACAAACATTCTTGAAAAGACAAATCCTGGTCTCCAGGAATCAAATTTTGAAGAAGAAAAAGTCAATAAATCTCAAGACTACCAAGTGCAAAAGACTACTTTACATTTCATTATTTATACTTTTTAATTTTTTGCATTATTTTCTAAATTTCCATGGGCATCCACCAATCCTTTTAACAAATTCTTTGCAAATGAATTTGTTCCCCTTTCATCTTCCTTCTCGGTTTTCCCCCCTTTTAATACATATTTCCCTATCTCCAGTTGCTCTGCTGTGTTCTTGCTGATTCAGCTTTCAGGCAGACAAGTCTATCTCCTGCTCCTTTCCCCTTTTTCTTTCTGTTGCTTATCATGTCCTAATTCCTACTCTCAGCTTTCTCTCCCCTTAGGCCAGGTCTGTGCTGAGGATGTTCTCTCTCAGAAGGACTGAAATAAGCTTGAAGGAGTGGGGAGAGATTTTCTTTTTTATTATTGAAATGTATTCTGTTGGGAACAGCCTCCTGGCATGAGCACTCCAGGACAATGCATGAGGCTTTGGTTTAAAGACAGAGCTCAGTGGGAAGTGGCTTATGATCAGATGCAAGTTTGGTTGTAATTTGCTGTGAACACTCAGGGACATGAGACACCATCAGAAGAAGGATTCTTAAAACAGTCACTGGGAACCCAAGTAGTTCACCATCACTGCCTGGGTGACAAGTGTCACTGAGTTTGGGAATACGGCTTGATATGTGCGCCAACAAGAGAGCAGTCAGGACAAATGCTTCTGAAGAGGAAATCTGAATCAACCTGATGAGCAGGGGAAGAGGGTGGCTGAGAACTGCTATCCAGGCTGAAAACTTGCCTCAAGGACAGTTGGGCAAACTGCGTCACCTCTGACTCCACATAAAAGCACATAAAGTTGAATGGCGTAGGGACTCAGTGGGTAGAGCATCATTGCATTGCTCGTGATAAAGCTCTTGCGTGAATGACCGCGGCAATACAAGAACAAAGACACACACGCCTGGAGGGCACACTTTTTACTCAATTGTCATGCTCTATTGAGTGTATGTAGCAGGCAAATATGAGGGATATGGAACTGGAGGTAAGGAATAGTTCTCTGGCTTGACTATCTACAATACGATGTTCTGCAAAACCATAACTAAATGTGTTACAGATGCCTCAGAGTTCAGTATTAGCCTTTTTCTCCTGCCACTCAATGCATTGGGTTTTCAAAGACATTTTGTAATGCAGGCTTGGACAGAATCCAGGCACCTCCCAGCATTTGCAGTTGAGCTTTTCTTAGCAAAGCTCTGGCATGACTACATGTATTATGTATCAGTGGCTCTGGAGAGAGCCTTTGAGCCACTGCACATTTCCATCAGCTCACTTGTAAAACCAAAATTTTTGACTCATTCAAATTGATTCTTGGAGGGTTTCTGTGGGATGATCCTGCAAACAAAAGCTTCAGAAATACACCCGTCTGGAACAGGTTAGTGCTACTGTCAGTGCTCTGGGAAATGAAGCAATTAAGGACATTCCAAATAAATGTCAGGAAATTGCAAGGAGAGTCACCTGCTCATTATTTTTATAAGTTCTTGCTGAAAGAATCCTTCTTTAGGTAGCAAATGATAGTGTCATGAGAAGCATAAATGTCATTTCTTTTTTTTTTTTTACTTAATTCACACTAGGCAGAGGCATCTGCCTATTACAAGCTTCCAATAATGAAGGGCATGTAATAGTGACCCCATATAGCATAAGCGAGCCCTGTTTAGCAGACTCACACTTCCCTAGGTATTCATTATGAAGCTGGCTGTGCCTGATGTGAACTCATCCATCCCATTATTGCCCTGCTTTTTATTTGGGGATCACTTGAGCAAGTTGAGAGCTTTGGTATGAATACGTTTACATTTGAAGCACTGCATTTATTATAAATGGTGTTCAGGGCAGTATGGTCATGCCTTCAATCAATATGATGCATCTGCACTTGCAAAACAGGAGGAATCACCATCCCATGTACCTAATTCTCTCTTCTTCCTAAAGGTGAGGCATTGGTAAAGATAGGCTGGAAAACCTGCTTGTTCCAAGTATTTCCAGAAGGGGAATGATGCACAGTCATCAATGGGATAACAAGATACCTTTCCAGCTTGGAGTACATGCCAAACAGGTAGCGTAGTAGTTGAGTGTGCATGGAAAGGGTGAGTTAGACCCTACCGTCACACAAACATGGGGCCCAGCTAGGATTCAGAGCTGGCTGGGTGCCTGGAAGCTGCAGAGCAAAGCCAGACCAATGCTTTTCCACCTCACGTATCTGCTTCCCAGTGGGTATGACTAGCACCATGCTCCTATGGCTATGCTGCCTCCAAAGCTGGGCTAGCATTTTCTCTTCTGTCACCTTGTGTGAGCTCTTTGCCTCAGGGTGAGGAGCAGGACCAGCATTGCATGACCCAGGTCCCAGTGTAAATAGTAGCACAGCAGAGCTGGTGAGAAGGGCAGAAGCAGAAGAGGCTGCCGTAGTATTCAAGTGCAGGGCTGCAGAGCTGAAATGGTTGAAGAGGAAAGAAAGGACTTTTTTTCTCTGTTAACCTACTTGAAATCCTTAGAATTCACATTATGAATCAGAAGGCATTGATGGAGATCACCATTTGGAACTGCATCCAAAAGAGTTGGCCACAATCTGCTCCCAAGCATGAGGAGAGGGTTCTGATCATGTTCACTTGCTGTCTCAGAATCAGAGGCAACAATTAAAGGAGGGAGCAGAAATGTGAGCAAGGTGTTTGCCCACTTGGAGAGAATCACAGAGCAAGGAGTGCTGAGGGGATGGTCAGAGGTTTGGGGATTTCCTGCTTCTCTGAGCTGGACACTTTCGGATGTGTCTGTGCCAATTTTCATAGAATCATAGAATCATAAAATCGTTATGATTGGAAAAAATCTTCAAGATCATCGAGTCCAACCATAAACCCTTTAACACCATGCCTTCTAAACCATGTCCCTAAGTACCTCATCTACACAACTTTCTTCTCTTTGAACCTATATCAGCACCAGAGGATGTTTTTCCTTTATAAAACATTTCTAAGATTTAAAACTGAAGAGTCTAGCAGAGAAGATATCCAGAGGGAAGGCAGCTGGTTTAAGTGTGATCTGGTCAGGACAGAACTAATGGTATCTGAAAAAATTTCAGCTGGCTGTGGAGATGAGAGCCAGACTGTCCACCATCTAGGCACAACATGGCACATTTTGAGTGTGCTCCAATGGCTCTGCAGGCTGCTGTTCTGGTCAGGCAGAGTCTGGTCATGCTCAGGTCCCTTTCCTCCCTTGCTACTTGAGCTCATCCAGACTGGACATGATAACTGGGTCAAAGACAAAAGATTGCTAGAAAGGGTCCAAAACACAGACCTACCAGGTGTGAGACAGTCAATAAACCATTTCACCAAATATTCTCCAGGCAATTTGGAGTTACATGCTCTTTAAAAGAGTCCCATTCTCCTCTGCACCTTCACTCTCTTTACTGTCCTTCATTGAGCTGTCTTTCTACCAAGAGAAGTGTTTTGTGGCACCAGCTGACCCCACAATGTTTTTGCACAGCACCTAGTATAGAACAGTTTTGGTAATGGCTAATGATCCTTGGCATCTCTCACATAAATGAGAAAGCAGCCCAAGACTTCCCTGCAAGATACCTAGTCCTTGCAAAGCCTAAAGTGCCCCTACAGAGCCCCATGCAAGCTCCTCAGCAGCTGCAGAACCTCTTCCTCTGCAGCCAAGCTCCAAGATCTTCCATGACTTGGGTAAAGGGACTCAGCAAGAGGGAAGGAGTCCCTGCAAGAGGAGCTAGAATTGGCATGATGCAAGGGCCACCCAAACATCTTTCTAGTCCCTGCTGAAATGCAGTCATCACTGAAATATGACCAGAAGTGAGGAATGTGTCACTTCTCCAAGTGCAGTCCCAGGACATCAATTCCCTCTGCACCTCCAGAAGCAAAGCACAGGCAGCTGCTTTGCTGCAAGAGAGCATTTCTGGAGCCAAGCACCAATGGGAGCTCTGAGCCCCCATTTGCATGGGCTGTAGCTCAGTCGCATTGCCATCCTCGCTCCTCTTGCTTCAAAGGTTTGGATTTGTTCCTGCTTATTTTTACAGAAACTGGGAATGCCAGTCCTGGGTGGTGATTAAAGTGCCTGAAAAGCTGCAGGATGGGTCTTTGGGAGCCTTTGATCTCCACGTGCGTTTGTGTGTGTGTGTGTGTGAGAAGCTGTTACTTGTGGATCTGCAAACACCTGTGGAAACCTGCTACAGCTTCAGGAAGGTAGCCTGGATTTCAGACATCTGTTTTATTGCTCCCTTCAACAGTAATCTGTTCAGGCTGTGTTATTCCTGGCCTTATATTAATGAGTCTGTGTCGAGGAAGGAATGGAAGAACTGGTACCTTTTAGAAACAAAAACTTGCTGTTCTGTCTTTTGTTACTCTGCTGCCAGATCTGCAGGTGACTGAAGGAGTAAAGTGGCTCTGCAGTAATTGCATCTTTTCCAGCCTCTACTGTATCTTGGGCTCTCCCACCGTATCTGAGTGCCTTCCAGTATTGCATTAAGCATTGTGACCTGTAGCAGTTTTGGTATGCCATAATGGAAGCATGGGTACAGACTTGTATTTTAAGGAACTAATATATTTAGCCCCATGTACACTTTCTTTTCAAAGAAAGCAAATGACAGAGATGTGCCTTGGGCCTGGATCAGAAGACAGGATCAAGAAAGTCCATGACCATTGGCCACAAGTGCTTTTGCAGCTCCAAAAAAATAACCGTTGTCCAGCCAGTGCTCCCTGATGCAGACAGGGCAATGCTGAAAGCAGATCTCATGAAGCAAGTATTCATTGAAAAAAAGGTTTTCAGAAAACAAGCAAACCAACAACAAAACCCGTAAGATGGTTGCTAAAAGGAAAGAGCTTTGGCTTTGTCCAAAGTCAGGAAGAAGAAAGATGCCCATGTTCTCCTGGATTTTTGTTCCTCACTGCTGCTTGTGTGGCACTGTGGTCCCCAGGAGGTAGGAAGGGAAAGAACCATCAGGCATTTGCCCATGGCAGACAGCTCTGGTGAAGATACCCAATGCCTGGTGCTACTTCACAGTCTCTCTTGGAGATGACAGCAGGGTAGAAGTCAAAACAGTGTTTTCCTTGCTGGTCCAGCACTGCATGGGGCTGCTTTTCTTGGAGCAGCAGAGACTCAAGGCAGCAATGTGTCACTGAGTACATCTCTGAGATACTGCCTGTAGGTGGGAAAACATGTTCTGTAGGTAGGAAAACTCCCACAGTGTTTTTTATTCCACAGAAAACATCAACAGCTCCAGCTCTGCTGCCTCCTGACACAGTCAGGCAGGTGCTTGCTGGTTTTTGAACCTCTTTCCAATTTGATAGCTAGAGTCACAGCCATCCAGCAGTTGTGTCCATGAAGAGATCTTCCGGTCCACAACCCTGAGCAGGCAGAGCAATCCCACCTTATGGTGGGGCAGTCAGAACAAGCATGCCCAGACAGATCAGCTCAGGACAATCACAGACTTGCTCCCATGCAGTATGATGCTGTGTGGGTCAGCAGCAACCCCCACCCAAATGCCCACTATGATGCTCTGTGCAGAGATGGGACATCCCCCCTCCCCATCGCCTTCACAGCTACAGCTTAGGAGAAGTCTGTGAATAGTGAGGCTGCTGTTCTGGCTCCTTTCATCAGCACTAATTTCATTAGGGATAAAACCAAGCTCCAGTTTTTGCCCACAAAATAACAGATTAATCTACAACTCCCCTCTCTGAGCAAACATTTCCTTGCCTACCTCCCCAATTCCCTCACCATGGCAAGTTTGGAGGAGGCTGCTTCCACACTGGCCCCATCCCTCTAAGGGAAGGAGAGGGTGTGCTGGCCATGAGACCCCCAGGACCTGGCTGCCCAAGCTGGCAGCATTCCCACACTTGTTCCCTGTGGTTGCAGGCTATCTGGCAAAGGAGCATCCTGCTGCAGAGACTCCGGCTCGGCTCAGGCTTCCAAGTGGGCACCGCTGAAAATCTAATCAAATCATTGATGCCCCATGCCAGGCCGGAGCATCCCTGATAGCACTCGACTAGATGGAAATGTAACATTTGAATGAATGGCCCTTTAATTACGCTTTATCTGCCCTGCTCTTTTGCTTCCCGCTGAAGCAAGCCAAGTGAATGTTAATGGGAAGCAGCTCCGCAGGGCAGCTTGCAGCCTCACACCTGCTTGCTTTCATGCTGCTGAATGCCTGTGCAGAGTATTAATTAAGCAATTAAGACAGAGGAGGTGTCCATTGGTCTATAGCCCTAGTTAAACACTCCCTTCAAGCTCCCCGGGCTCTCTTACAGAACCTGCCATTAGTGGCACCCCCTGTTAGCTCCTGGGACTCATGCAGAGGGCAGGCAGGAGAGGCTGCATCCTAGTCAGGCAGATGCAACATCTGAGTTGCACAGTAAAACATGGCTTTTTCAGGGATTCTATCCACATAGAGACTTGGCTTGACCTTTTCTTTTCCTTTTTTTTTTTTTTTTTTTTCCTTTTTTTTTAGGGGGGAACTTGCTCTGTGCTGAGAAAAGCGCTGTTTGAGCAGAATACAAAAGCTTTAGAGAAACTCCCATCACAGACCCTTGCAAAGACTCTTTTGTAATCTGCTGTTCAGAAACAAATGTCCCTGGCAGCCTTTGTGGGAGCCCTGTCACACGAGCTCTCCTTGAGCCAGGGCACCGGGCTCGCTCAGAGAGCAGTGCTGGATCTGCCTCCCTTCGAGCCCATCCAGGGTATCTCTCATGCTCTGTAACCCATGCCAAGTGTTTCTCTAACCTACCTGCTGCCTGGTGTGGACCAAAGACACCTTGCAGGGTCCTGCATGCAAAGGAGCTCTTCAGGAAGACCTTCCTGCCCTAGTGCAGCCTGTGGTCTTTGCCCATTGAAAAACCCATTCCTCTCTTACATCGTCCCCATGAACAATCCCAAGCACCAAGAAAAAAAAATACCTGAAGAATCTGTCCCTTACTGGCAACATTATTACTTAATCTCAGGGTAGAAGGAGGGCTGGGGAGAGAATTTTTGCTGTTTGGACACATTCTACCTGAGAGAAGAGGAATCAAGGGCCTCTCTGAAAAACTTTATGAAGCCACGTAAACAGAGAAAAGAGCTTAGTACAGGCACGCACAGGAAAGCCAGGAACCATAGCCTGCATCTTCTACCAGGATAAGAAACTCATTTACAGAAACCCATCGCCCCCACATGAAGGGTGCCTTTAGGCATGTTATATAAGGCTGGATAAAGAGGAGCGACCAGGAGCAAGGCCATTTTGGGGGCACAGTAACATCTCTAGCCAAAGGGACGGCAGCCTCCAGACATTTTTGCTTCAAGTGGAGGATTGCCTCTTCCTTTTCAGGTGTACGGATGTTTCCTTTCTTAGCCCTCTGAAGTTTCTTTGGCTTTAACACCACCGCTCTTCCCTTTCTTCCCTGAGCTTCTCAGAACTCAAATCATTACTTCACTTTAGAATGGCTGATATTGGCAGACAAATAGCTAAATCATTGTCATAGAAAGATTTAAGTTACTTGCCCCTTCTGCTCCAAGTCTGGATCAGGTTGTTCAGTGCCTCACCCAGAGGTGTTTCGAAAATCTCCAAGGATGGAGATCCACCTTAATGCTCTGATCCTGAAGATGAAGAACATTTTCCTTACGGGCATTGGGAATGAAACATGGTCAAAGCTTCTTAATCCTTCACTGTGCACCTCTGAGCATAGTTTGGCTTCTCTCTATAAACCCTGCATAGATAATTGAAGATAGCAATCAAATCATCCTTTGGCTTCTTTTGCCCAGCCTAAATAAGCCAATAATGTTGTGTGTCTTTATACAAACAGAGAAATCACAGGAGTACCAGATCGGAAAGAACACAGAAACTCAAACTTTTCATCTCATGCCAGAAATGTACCAACCCTCTCTGGCAGGTGTCTGATCTCACTTGAAAACCCCCCTAACAAAGGGACTTCAAGTTCATTATGCAGGAGCAGATTCCAGAGTTTACATTTTTCTACTTATATGAACAAGTTTCGTGTTCAAACTCCTTTCTTGCAAATGAACCTTATACTCCTTTTTCTGCCCTGAATGGATGTAGAAAGGAGTTGGCCACCATCTTCTCTCTTAAAAACAACCCTTTAGATCAGTGAAGGTTCTTTTTTGCTAAGTAAATTCAAAATCTTTTTTATCTTCAGGAGATGTATTTTGTAATCCAGAGAGACCTGGACAGACCGGACAACTGGGCAGACAGAAACCTCATGAGTTTCTGAGGTAGTAGTAGAAACTAGAAGTGCAGGAGGATGGATTGGAAATCTCTTGAGAAACCTCAATCCAATTTCCAATCATATTCACAGAAAAAAATAATCAAAACAAGGAAACAAAAAGCGGATGCAACTGAGGTGTTCAGAGAGCTGGATGTCACTGTGATATTTCTAACATCTTTGAGAAACTGTGGAGATCAACAGCTGCAGAAAGCATAATGTCACACCCATTTTTCAGAACAGAGAAGAAGGAAGCTGATCAAGACTTGTTTCAGACCCTAGGACTAGAGAAGCAGGGCGTATAGAAGGTGGCGGGGTCTGGTGGAGCTTGCACCAGCTGCTGTCTTCTCTGAGAGGACCATATCTGCCAGAACTCATGGAAAAGAGACTGCAGAGAAGTGGAAAAGGGCAAACATGGAAAAAGTAGTAAGAGTGAGTAAATGGAGTCACTGGCTCAGCTTGCCTTTGATATCAGAAGGAATAAAGAGCAAAGTACAAAGCCTTTGGTTTGTAAGAACATGTGATATCTCTAGGTGACGGAAAAAAAACCTGCAATTTTTCAGAAACAAATCATTTTAAATCAGACCTTTTTTTTTCTGATAGTAACTGGCACAGTGGATAGAAAGAAGCAGTAGATATGAGAAATATTGACTTTAAGGTTTTTAACACAGTGCAACAGGGTGTTCTCTGAAGAAGCTAGGGAAATATAATCTAGATTTCTTATAATGAGGATGCAACTGGGTGAAGGAGTGTTCTCAAATACCTCTTAAACAGCTCTCGGTCCAACAGAGAGGGCCTCTCAGACAGGTCTCTCCTGAGGTTGGTGTTTTTTTGAGTTTTGAGTTCTTGTTTAGAGGACAGAATTGAGAAGACATTTCCAGAGTTTTATTAAATAAACATTGAAGCTCAGCCACGAATTCTGTCATTAGCAAAGGTAGTCTACTCATTTTACTGATTATTGGGATGAATATGCTCACACTTGGAGAGAGTTGTCTTTAAATACCTGCCAGAATTTTCTAAGCTCCTTTACCCTCTAGAGTTGCCACCTATGGGACCCCATCTATCAGTTTCCCCAAATAAACAGAAATCTGATGCCCAGGGTCTTTGTTCTGCTACCTGTCTTCCTCTGTCCCCAGAACTCCCCTCTTCTATGGCCACTGCAACCAATACTGACACTTGAACATTCCCCATCCATTCTTTCTTGTCTGAGAAGCACATTCAGGAAGACTTCGTCTCTGATTTGTCCATCCTACACATTATGTTAAGATGTTGTCCCATACACCATCCAGAAATCTCCTGGAGTGTCTATGTCCCACACTGTTGTCCTTCCAACAGATGTGAGGAAGAAGTCTGTGTTAAGAATGAGGGTCTGTAATCTAGAGACTTTTTTGAATAGTTTGAAGGATATCTTGTCTACTTTTCACCCTGATTCCTCAGCCTGCAACACACACTTACCACAAGGTCTCCCTTACTGGCCTCTCTCTGACACTGACCCACAATCTCACATGATCTATGAGTCCTTCCACAGGAGAAGTTCCATGAATTGCAGGATCCCCTCAAAGAAAGGACATTCCGCTCCTCTTTCCTGACCGTCTTTCCTTAACAGCCCATATTTGTTCATCACAGCAAGTTCTCCACAAGGTATCAGTTACTCCAATGCTAATACACTTTGGTGTCCACACACAGAGCGCTGACCCTCCCTGTTTATTTTCCAGGTTACACATTTTTGCATGCAGGAACTTCAGATGGGCTCACTTTGGTCCTACATTGTCCTTCCCAAGAGCTTTTTCACTCCTATCACCCTGTCGAATGTAGTTACCACCCAATTCTCCATTCCCTCACTCAGTTACCAGCTGTTATCACCATACCCCAAAATGCCCAGTTAAAAGCACTCCCAGCCAGGTTGGTAGTCCTGTTGGCAAAGATTCTCCTGCCCACTCTTGTCCCATCCTTGTCCATCATCCTTTTTGCTCAGAGAGGGACCCACAGTAATAGGAGCCATGCACTGCCTACCGCATGAGCCATGCGGCCATGTGTTAACTCACAGGATAAGTCCACTCCTATCCAGCCTTTCCTCTCTCACCCCTTGAGCCCTATAGTCATTCCAGATTTGTTCCAGGTCTCTCTTGGCAGCAGCACTAGTGTCCATGTGGAATAACAACTAGGGCTACGAGGATGATCCGGGGCCTTGAACATCTGACCTGTGAGGAAAGGCTGAGAGAGCTGGGCCTGTTCAGCCTGGAGAAGAGAAGGCTGAAAGGAGACCTGAGCAGTGTCTCTAAGTACCTCAAGGGAGGCAGTGAGGAGGATGGTCCTGGCCTCTTCTCAGTGGTGGCCACTGACAGGACTAGAGGAAACGGCCACAAACTGAAACACCAAAAGTTCCACAGGAACTTAAGGAAAAATTTCTTGACAGTGAGGGTGACAGAGCCCTGG
>VZSV01000368.1:153004-165157 GCA_013398735.1 Nothocercus julius | reverse complement strand
TCCAAACCCGCTTGGACGCAGTCCTGAGCCACATGCTCTAGGTGACCCTGCGTGTGCAGGGGGGTTGGACTAGATGATCTCTAGAGGTCCCTTCTGACCTTAAGCATTCTATGATCCTATGATTCTATGATTCTATGTAATAGTCTAAAAGTTAAAGGAGCTTCAGCAGCATCTCCATATCTCTGCTTCTTTATCTGGTGACTCACCACCTCCACCCATGCCTCCTCTCCAACCCAGCAGGCCACTATCACCCCCAGCACTGGCAGAGGAGCCAAGCACTCCCATCCAGTTACAGCTGGACAGTGCAGGCCCTTCCAGCAAGGAACCCAGTCCCTGGGAAACAGCCAGCAGGAGCAGCTGGCTGGAGAAACCAGAAGAAAATATGAAGAACAATCTGGATTGAAGAAAAAACAAAAACTAGAATATTGTTTATCTACCTATTAGGTAGATAAAAGGAGAGAGATCAAAAGACTGAGTGTCACAGAGATGCATAATAATAAACAAAAAATACATGAACCCCATAAAACCTGCTAGGGACATGTGGGAGAAGTTGCCCCATCCAAAATCAGCAGTGAAAGGCAGGGAAAAAAAAGTATTTAAATATAATTTTAAAATACACCATTTAACAACTGCTAGGGGAAACAAAAACAAAAGCTACTGACCCATCTCTCCCCAGCACCCTCAAAAAGAGAAAATCTTGCCAAAATAAGCAAAAAATAACTTCTTCAGATTCCCCTGTGTCAGCCTGACACTCTTATAGCCTCTCAGTTTCTTCACCTAAGGAACAGGCTGCACTGTGAGGAACACTGAATATTAGTATGAGGAACAAGGAAGGCTTGCACAGGTCTGTGTTTTACAGGAGGCTCTTGGCTTTTAAAAAGGGGACACTCTAGGACTGAGATCAGTTCTGTCAGGTCAGAATTCTGCTTTTCTTGTACACCAAGCTGTCAGCTGAGACCTACACAGCATGCCTGGGCTAGGTATCTGCCTGTTCTTGCCCCATTTACTATGCTCATTAGGTAGTAAAAGTGGTTGTGTCAGACAGAATGCCACCTCTTTTCCTTGATCAGCTACAAAATAAGGTGAAGGATTTTTTTTTTCTCTTCACTGAAAAAAAATGTATTTCTGAAACAGGTTGAGTAATATATATAATTGTATATATATCCATCCCTGGTCTCTGGGAATGTGGCTTGAAATGTGATAGAAATTGCAATTTTTTTCCCTGTGCAGAACTGACTTGAGAACTGTGGGTAAGAAGCTGTCCCGTGAGCTCTGCCCACTGAGGATTCAGCCATGTTTTTAATGAGCATTTCATATGAAAATGCCTCCTTCTGCAAACTATGACCTGACCAAGAGCATGACCATTGCTCATTGACCCCATCTAGGGAGCTATAAAGTCTTGCTTCTCCTGTATTGCTTTTCAGACGACCTCAGTCTCAGCACTTTAACTCTAGAGAAGTTCCTGTCTCATACTGGTACATAGACACCTTAAAAGTCATCCAGTCTCTCTGATGTTGGTGCTTTCTGCTCCCAGAGGAACAGACTGCCACGTGGGAATCCGTATTACCTGAAAATTATTCTCACAGCTGAGCAAAGTAAAAGATGAATAAAAGTGACTTTATTCTATCAAAGCACAAACTGATCCTAGATTGCACAGTTTGTCAGAGATACAAAACAGGAAACAAATATATGCACAAATGTTCACATTAACTGAAGAATATCAGTCCTTTACTCACAGATCCTACAGATCTTTCTCTTTAAGATTTGTCCTCTAGTAATTCCAGAGAGACCATGAAGTTAACCCAGTCCAGCATCAGTCAGACTCACCCATGGGAAACATGCATGCCTGAGGTGGTTCTTTCACTGGTCAGGAGGTCTGAGGTCTCCTTGAACTCTCTTTTTTATACCCCAGAAAAGCAGGACACTTCAGTGCATATAGGAGCCCCTCCCTCCTCTCCCCATTTCTCTAGCCAAGTGTTTACCTGTCTCTTCAGTGTAAACAGACAAAGAGAAAGAAAACTTGACCCTAGAGACTGTCAGCGGACACAGATTTATTGCTGAAGAATATGAAGCCATTGATCTCATTTTCCTAAGCCCTTCAGAAAACAAGCAAACAAAAAAAAAACAACACTTGTTCAGAATTTTCAGCAAATCTGTTTTACATGGAGACTGAAAGACCAGTACATGGCTGCATAACGTCCGTAGAGTTGATGTGGATGTGCACTCTGGAGCACAGAGGATCTGGACATGACACATGGCACAAGGTCAGTCAGAAAGACAGCTATGGAAGCATTTGAGCCCAAATTTTTATAGAAGTACAGAGTCTTCGCAGCAGCATTACTATCAGGATATGAAAGCGAACTGTCAGTGGAAAAAGAGCAAAGGACAATGAGTATGAATTTAAGCGAATTACTGGGCAAATCTTTCAGTTGGCTGAAATTCATCAAGCTTTGGGCTTCTGTGGTTGTTCCGGCTGTTCCCCAGCACCTATCCACCTCAAAACCTTTATCATGGCAAAGCAGTCAACACATATTCCCAAACTCCAGTGAGCTGAGGCTATGGATTCAGTAGGTAGGATCAGTCAGGTACTCCTGACATCCCCGTGAGATCTTCATACTCAGGACAACTGCCATGCTCCAAACCACTGCCTTCCTGGGGTGCTTTGGGCTAGGATTTTGCCAACAACACCCTGTAACTCAGGAAGCATCGTGAATCCCCCAGGTAAAATATTTGCAGGTAAAATAATTCGCCAGTTTCCAGTCCAATAATGTCTTAACAGCATCTTTTTTTCACCAACCTCAGATGGTTGTGCTTGGTTGGCAGCTCTGATGATCCAGCCCTCTGGGAGCTGTTATTTTCCTTATGCCCCAACTGCAAGAGTCAGGGGATTACGCAAGACACTCAGTATTGAATCAAATCAAAGCCAAACTTGTGACTGCAGAGAGAAGCTGGAAACACGGATCCTAACAGCTCTAAAAAATAGAAGGATAATAAACAGAGCTGGAGTTTATTAATTTTTAAAATCTCATTATTTTTGGACAGCATAATGTTTTCTGAGACCTGAGTCAAGTGTTTTGAATGCCTGGAGTTGGTGAGGGAGCTGTGGAGTGTCTCAGTGCTCTGCTGCCCACATTCATTGTAATCAGATAATGAGCTACAGGCAAGCTTGTCTCAGAGCTACAGTTCGTGGTGTCTGTTCCCTGGCAGTCTTTCTGGTATATTGCCAGTGCATTTTATTTTCTCACTTCTCATGTTTTATCTCTAAAAAGAGGTTGTGCAAGGAATTGAATCAAGTAACGTGGCTACACATTCACCTCAGCATCCCAGAACCTGAAATTAATAGACATGTGGAAAATGATCTTTGTTGAATTTGCTGGCGCTTAGCATGGTTCATGTAGGTGTCTGCAGTGTAATTCCCCACCTCCAGCTGCATCTGAGGTGTGCATGGTCAGGACCGGGCTAGGTGTTGATCCTGGCCTGGCACAGCCAGGACACAGCAGAAGGGCTGAGCACTGAGCACAGGCAGAGCACCTGAGTGGTTAGCTGATGAACACTCAATACGTGACTTGTACACAAAGACATGGTGTGGGATATCTCTTGCTCTGCTCCAGATCCTGACTTCCTGCTCTACTTGTCAGTCTGTTGTCTCTGAAGCAGACTACAAGGGTCTTGGAGGAGCAACTCAGACAAGACCCTGTGCAATCTGTTCAAAAGTATCATGAAGTATCATGAAGTAAATTTATCCCTTATTTCCCTCACCTAAACCACCCATGAATGCTCCTGAGCTAGGAGGGCTCTAGGGCAAAATGTTCCTAGGTAAAAGCAATGAGTGGAATGATCAGAGGTTGTGATTTTGTCATGGAAGGAGCTTATTCCAAGCTCTGTGTTCACTCTGAAACTCTTGTCCTGTCATGGGCAGGCAAGAAGAGGGGCTGCTTCCATAGGAATTGTGCACAAGCACAGCATCTCCTGGGCTTCCAGAGCTAGCAAATCACATACAGGTGGCTTTGCAGGAGAAGATTATTTTGGATGCAAGATCTGAGCTTATAGCATACAATCTTCCTAATGTGTTAAAGGGAGGGTCTTCTGTGGGAGTCGGTTAAAAAAAAAAAAAAAATGTAGGCTTTTGCATAAGAGATATGGGGTATTGTACAAATGCTGATCACCTAATCCTTGCCTCATCCTGTGCCACAACCTGTGTCTGTGCCTCCGTGACTGAACACAAAGGAAATGCGGGAGTCCTCTGCCCACCACATCATGAGGCCTAAAACGTCTGTGAAAGAGGCACTCCGTATACCCCTCATTCTAAAATAATTTTATTCCTTCTTTGGGGCAGGAAATTTAGCAGCTGAGGCAAAGGAAAATGCCTTTGTGTGTGTGTGTGTGATCATGGTGGTAGTATGTGCCAATAAATACAACTTCTAACACTCCTAGTAGAGTAGGCTTTGTATTGACTCAATGGTGTAGGGCCTCAGGACTGTTCCTGGCTTGCCTTGGCCTAAGGTGCTTTTAGCTTGCTTTAACAATCACCTAGTTGTTAAGGGAACACTACTGTTTTAGCTAAGCTCTGTGCCTAACACATACATTAAAGGTGTAACAAATCCAAGTTGTTGTGCATGAGCAACAGGAGCTGTTTTGGTTAAGTGGAGCTGGGGATGCTATTGTGAAGCTTCTCAATTTTAGCTGGAAGCCAAGAAGGAAGAAGCAGAGTATGATGAGAAAACACAAACATTGCCTCAGGGTCTTCAAGGCCAAGGAGGAATAAATCCCACAAGGAAGATCAAATACTCTCACTCAAGACTCCCTGTGACCCCCACCACCTCCCAACTTGAGGAACTCTGGCACTGTGGACCTTAAACACAGCAAAACATCGAAAGTGTGAGCACAAGACCAGAGAGAAGGAGATTGTATTTTGTATAACAAACTTAACTGCATTACTAAAGAGGTTTTCTATATGGATTAGATAAGTTCGACTATAAAATTGCCAAAATATTAACTGGAATAACAAAATATTCCTTCTTCCATATGTGTGGTATGTTCCATTTTACCCTTAATGAGATTTTTTATCCATTATGTGATTTTATACATAAGAGTATCCTAGAAGAGACATGGAAAGTCTGAGCCCTCAGAGAATTACAAGGTTTGTTCCCTCAAGTTCACTCTTCACCAGCAGTCAGTTGTGACAGCTTATGTACTGTCCTCGTGCAGGTGGGTGTCTGCATGTCTTGGGCACTGTCTCTTCAGCTACACACACTGAATGACTCAGTCCCTTGTTTTTTTGACATACTCATTAATGTAGTATTGGCAGTTTACAGCCAACTGAGTAAGATAATATTGTAGAAGTGCCAGGAACAACCCCAACTGGACCAGCTCTCCTCCTTTGGCAGCAGCTATGAACACCACTGCTGAATGGACCTGGCAGGTTCCAGGTGGTTTCACAATCTTTAGGGTTAATCCCTACACAGTTTTGGAGTTCAGCTTCTGTGGGTCATTTCAAACTTCAACATTTGAAAGAGATCTGGGTACAAGTTGAAACACAGGAAGCTCCATCTCCATGTGAGGAAGAACTTCTTTACTGTTAGGGTGACAGAGCCCTGGCACAGGCTGCCCAGAGAGGTTGTGGAGTCTCCTTCTCTGGAGATCTTCCAAACCCACCTGGCTGCCACCCTGAGCCACATGCTCCGGGTGTCCCTGCTGGAGCAGAGGAGTTGGACTAGATGATCTCTAGAGGTCCCTTTCAACCTTAACCATTCCGTGATTCTGTGATCTGGTTTGGACTGGACAGGAGGTTCACCTGTGTGCCAACAGGATGGTCACCTGTGTGCCGAGTGCACTAACATCCACCTGTGTGTGTGAATGCATCAGTCAAAATGAATGTTATGAGTAGGCCCATTAAGTTCACAGGCAGCATCCAGGATCCTCCTCTGTCCCAGGAATTCTCTTGCCACCACCCCAACATTGACAGCTCAAGGGCTAAATTCCCACCATCTTTATTCAGCACAACTTGCCAATGTGCTTGGGAAAACTCCCTTGTCATAGACTTTGTCCCTTCCTCATTTAACCTGCAACATGAGCTGGAAATAGGGTCACTTCAAGGATTTTGCAGCCTTCCATGCTCCTCTCCTCAACAGCCAGGCTCATTTGCCACACAGTTTGCAGAAGAGGAGGGCAGAACAGGAGTGTTTTAGTACCAGTCTCCCCAGTACCATGACCACAGATATCTTCCCTGCTCCTCCTCAGCATCCCCCATCCGTTGACTATGAACTTGCAAGCTCTCAGGTATGACACTTCAGCATCCCCCTTTCATCTGTTTTGAATTCCTGGCTACTGGGAACTCAGTCATAGTAAGGAACTTTTGCTTGACAGGGCACGGATAATCAAGTATTCCCATTGCACCGCGCTGCTTCCAGGGTGGTCTATTGCTTGGCCAGTCTTCGTCTTTCACAATTCTTGTCTGAAAGTGGTTCTTATTTTCCCCCCAGATCCCATGGGAAAAATTTTGAAGAGCACAGATCCTTATCCAGATCTGGAGAGAGCCCATGCAGAAATTCTCCACTAGGATCTGCTATCCTAGGAAATCTTTTTCTTATATGTGTCTTTCAACCAGCTTTTAATGCATTTATCAAGTACTTTATTGATGCAGTTCAGTATTAATTTTAGACGGGTTTCCTAAGGAAACAATAATTATGTGATATTGCTGCCTGTCAGTTCTGCTGTTGCCATCTTCAACAACGTTCAGCTGAGAGGTAGAGCTCTCAGAGATGCTGTGCTCTTACAAATCTCACAAAAATATGTAACCAGACTAAAGGGAACAGACCCAAATTAGTGCTCCGTTGAGAGAGGCTTCTTTCTGAGATCAACCAAATTGTTAGACACAAGAGGAAAGGCACAGGGGACAGCAACAGGAAACCAAGTATTATCATTTCTGTTCCTGTGGAGCTGTTTTTTAAACAGAATGCTCTGTGACAGTAAATCAAACACCCAATAAAATGTTAAAGCCTCTCAATACAAGAAATAGATTAAGCTCACATAAGCAAGCACTGCTCCTAGAATAAATAAATAGATAAATAAATAAATAAATACATACATACGTTTTTCCAGGCTGGGGAATTGAACTGACTTCAAACAAACCATTTAGGTGTGACTAAGGGGTCAGCTTCACCACATGGCATCTCCCGGACCCAGTTTGTCTCAAATGCTGGTGAAAAGATGTTGTAAGGCTGGAATGTGCAAGGGAGGGCAGCAGAATTGCCTCTTTTTTGCAGTAATGTTGCCTTATGCCAACTTTAAATGAAGTTCCACTTTAAGGGGAAAAGTTTGTGCCTTCATTGAGAACAAGTTGTGGATACTGTTTAATAGTCATTCCTTCAGTACTTGGATCCCATGCGGACATTCCATTATTTCCACTGGAAATGAAGTCGGTGGCACAGAGTCAACTTTGTCACTTGCTTTGCTTTTGTAGTTGTCCAGCGGTGCATGTTCCCAGGTATAGTGTTCGCTGCATGTCCCCAGATGTCCTTATCTGCTAGGGCTGGTGGACAGTCACTATCATCGGGCCAGCAACCTCGTAAGTTACCTCATGTGGGATTCCTGGTGAGAGGTATCCTCTTTATCAAGCTCCTCTTTGCAACATTATCAATGGCAGGTTCAAAAGCTCCTTTTGGGACAGAGTCTGCTTGCAGCTGTGGTTTTCTTTGTTCCCAAATCACTTCCAAAACCCCCTCTGACCTGCCAGCCGTGGATTTTCTCACTGTCTTTAGTTTTTCCAATCATTTCCCTACCTTTCCTTGCTGTAATTCATACCAGCAACCAGTTTTCTTTCTCTTTTAATTTTTTTTTCATTCTTTCCATGATGCATTTTTATTTCTAATAGGCTCCTTCAATTTGCCACTAAATCAGCGTGGACTTCTAGCCAAAATTGTCTTCTTTTTTTATGCTGAAATTATGACCTAATAAGCTCTCATTAAAGAGCTTGCCATTTTCATTTGCATTTTTCTGATTAAAATTTCCCTTCAAATTAATTCCACTCATAATTTTCCTAAGCTTTGGGAAACTAATCTTCTTAAAGCACCAAGTGTGTGTGTGTTTAGGTGTATGCGTATGTATCTATAGATACATAGAATTGGTTGGGAGTGTTCTGTCTTTGCCTATATTAAATATAATCAGGTCATGCTCACGGATCCCTAGGCAACCACTAAGTTCCAGCATGGTGATTAATTTCTTTTTATCCATCATAACGAGATCCAAAAAAATTACCCTTGTTGGGTGCAATATCTTTTCTGTTAGAAGATTCTGTCTCCAATGCACAATAATACTAATGATGTTTGACTCGGGTTGCACCAGGTCTCTGGCATATGCACTCACTGTGATTTCTCTTTTTGCTCCTCCAAGACTGGTGAAGAGATGGTTGCTCATCCTGCTGCCTGAATGAACTGTAAGAAAACCTTACCAGATCTGACTATGGGTGACATGGAAGAGGAAGGGGCAAAGGTCTTCTCCAAACATGTTCATCTCAGAGGGGTCCCATGTCCCTTTAGCACATGATGTATGCCAAGGCATAACCTCAAACCCATCTGCCTCTTCTCAGAGCCTTAATTCAGTTTGCTAAGGGTCTGGCCTATCTTTCACCCGCACTGATGGCCAAGATAGATATGATATCCTGTGTGGAGTGTGTCTGATGGTAGAAATGTAGAGGAAAGAAGGAGGAGAGTTGCTCACAGAGGACTGGGTGATCAGCACCAGTGACCTCCAAGGATAGGCACCAAGATAGCTCACAAAATACGTGGCAGCATAAGTTGGTGAGGAACTAGAAACTCCCCAGAGAGAAAACAGGCTGCTAGCCTCCTCTATGCATACCTGATCAGAAGGCAATCCACTGAAAACTCTTTGCAATCCTTGGTTTTCTTCACATCTACCCTCCAAGGAGAAAAGGAAAGCAAAAGAGTCAGTGAGGAAACTGGAGTCCTTGGGCATGATTTCAGTGCCAAAACAAGCTGCTCTTACACATATGAACTACCTGTTGCACGGTTGTGTATTGGAGGGCATAAGGTGAGAGACAAAGTGTTTATCTGAAAGGCTAACCCTCTCTTTGTGCCTCTCTTCCCTTGAAGAAAGCACTGGAGAGACCGCAGAAAAATGTTCGTCCACTTTGCAGTTATTGCTTAGACCAAGGTCAGAAGCCTCAGGCTGCCCCTTTGCCTCCAGCACCCCAAGATCTCACACAGACAGTCACATCCCCTTGCTACCTCCCTGGCATAGTGATTCATTTCAATCAGAGTGACACCATTTAAGAAGGCAGATCCAGAGAGTGGCGGTAAAGCAGTGACATATGCAACATGGTGGGTAGATAAACAAAAGGAATTTGTCAGTGAGGAAGTGCAGGTCTACCCACTAAATGCACGGCATCCACTTCAGCAAAGACTCACTGTTCGGGCTCCATGCTCAGTCTGCAACAACTGCCTTGGAGCTGAACCCATCCTGCAAAAAGACACATTCCTGAATCATTCCTGGCCCTGCTGATAAGGCAGGGGCTTGTGTCACAGTGGAGATAGGCACCCTGACAGCAAAGCATCTGTGAAGGAAGCTATTACTCCTCATAGTTCAAATGTGGGAACTCGTCGTGGCATCCGTGCATGAACTTTGTCTCAGGGACAAGCAGGGCACATGCAGCTTCTTGTCAGGAGGAGGAGGAAGCTGCCCTGGAACACAGTGACAAAGTCAGGAAACTGCAGCAGAAAGAGGATATGCAGCAGTGGCACTGTAATCTGCTCCCTCATACTGGGTGGCTAGTTCTATCAATTTAATTCTTAACTGTGACAGATCAATCTGAAGCACTTACCCATTGCTCATTTAATAAACCCCCCTCCTCTGGTTTTTCATTTTCCAAGACGATTCACACACAAAAGACACCAGCCCAACTCTCAGCCTGTGAGATTACCAAAGCAAGCACAATGACTGATCTCTGGGAGGGATACTCATACATTACGATTTCCAGAGGACATGTCTGCAGGAATTGGGCTGGCTGAGCACCAGGTAGGAGAGTAATCAAGTAGTCTTGCACACACAAGCTATGTTGAAGGCAGCAGAAACCAGTGCTAGGGGAGGCAAGGTGGGCTATGGAGTCTGGCTGTCTGCTGCCCAAATGATGCATCAAGGCATTGGATGCAGCTGTCCAAGAGCTCCAAGGTGGTGGGACTTTCTGTGTAAGATATTGGAATACTGGAGCCAAGGAGCCTGAGGCTTCTAACCTTGGTCTAAGCAATAACTGCAAAGTGGAATCCAGGAGCTCAGCGGTGAATCCCAGCTGACATTCATCTGGTGGCCATGCACCTTCCAGCATGTCCTATGGGTCTCATCCCTTTCTCAGCCTTTCTGCTTTTTTTTTTTTTTTCTTCTGTCTCACTTCTCTTTGTCACAGTCCTGTCATACTTACCGAATCCCCTTGACTGACAAAATCATTACCATAGCCTCTCCAGGACCATAGCCTCTCCAGGACCTTTCCTTCCCAAGCACTTGTCCTGTTGGAATAATTGAGATTTGAGTATCACTGAGTAAAAAGACTGTGCCACAGTACACAGTGGGCTTGTTAGACTTGGTCTGTGGCTGTCTGCAAGAAAATCTTGGTATATTTAGTTTGAGGGCAATGAACACCACCAGGAAACTTTGTAAACTTTAATGAAAAGTCCAGGAAAAAAAAAAAAGAGAGAAGAGCAGTTAAAGCATTTGCAATATATTAAGCCTTATAGAAAACCATGATACGGAAAGGTCTCTTGTCAGACAGCCGCTTTGACAATATTAAGGAAAGCAATAACTGGTGCTTTGTGGGGTGGGGCAATAAATCAATTGAATTATACTAGGCAAAGGTTCTGTCATTGCTAGAATTTGATTCTGTTTTCTATGAGGAAAAACAAGGCTCAAAACACATTGACATGGCCAGAAAGAAGAGCAGCACAGAAAATATACCTCTAGTGAGAGAGAGCAAGTCACCATTGGAGGAACACAGCTTCAATACATACAACAGTCCCTTGTTCTGGGACCTGGCAAACTCCTATGACCCATGAAGTTGCCCAGCAGTATCCCAAAGGATGCTGCTGTGCCTAGGGAGACCAGCTTGTTGCTACACAGAGGAAAACAAGGAAAAGAAAAGAAGGGGAGAAATTAGGTGGAGAAATAGAGAAGTGAGACGGGAGAAGAGGTAGAGAAAGCAGTGTTTCCAAGGTAGTAAAGGCTATGCTCAAGTACATGAGGAAAGAGTGAACCCTTGGTTTCTGGAAAGCACGCTCAGTGGATGGATGATGGTGGATGGCCATTTTCTTCCCAGGTGTGAGAAGCCAAAATAGGAGAGCTCATTTCTTTTCATCCATTGCTGTTATGGCCCCAGGACCTTTCTTTTACTTCTCTTTTACAAGGACCCTAAAAATATGCACCAGATGTGCAAATTTTCTCTGACAGAAAATTGTCCACCTGGCCACACTGCTGGCTCCTGTTCAGCCGCCTGTCAACCAGCACCCTCAGGTCCTTCTCTGCCGCACAGCTCTCCAGCCGCTCTGCCCCAGCCTGCAGCGCTGCATGGGGTGGTTGTGACCCAAGTGCAGGACCCAGCCCTGGGCCTTCTTGAACCTCCTGCAATTGGCCTCCTCCCATCCATGCAGCCTGCCCAGATCCCTCTCCAGAGCAGGGCAGCTCTTCCTCCCAGCTCGCTGTCCTCTGCAAATTTGCTGAGGGGGCACTCAGTGCCCTCATCCAGGACATCCATACAGATATTAAAGAGGACAGTCTGCAGCACTGACCCACAGGGAATGCTGCTCGTGAGCGGCTGCAGGATCTCTGGGAGATACTTGGATTCTGCGTCAGGAAGGGGGAAATGCAGATGGGCAGGAAGGAGGAGAGCTGCTTATGGGATTTCTCCTCTATTTTTCTCAACGCCCTCCCGGGCAGCAGCCCAGGGCAGCGCAGGGCAGGGGGCCCTGGCCTTTCCCGCAGGGCTTGAGGAGCCTGTGCTGCTCCCAGGCAGGGCAGGCGCTTGTGTGCCTTGAGCTGCTGTGGGGCCAGCCTGGCCACGCTGCGCTGGGGAGCAGCGGGAGGGATGGGGAGACACATCCCGGGGCACCAGGAGCAGCAGCAGAGCTGCTCTGCTGGAGATCAGCGCGCGGG
>VZSV01000368.1:133792-150154 GCA_013398735.1 Nothocercus julius | reverse complement strand
AGGATGGAGATTCTCCTTGGCACCTCTTCTTGTATGCTCTCCTGCATACCCTCGTGACTTCCTTGTACTCTTCCCGAGCTACCTGCCCCTTCCTCCAAAGGTGGCAAACTCTCTTTTTTTCCCGGAGCCTCAGCAACTGCTCCCTATTCAGCCAGGACAGTCTTCTTCCCCTCTGGCTCATCTTACGGCACACGGGAACGGCCTGCTCTTGGGCCTTGAAGATTTCCTTCTTGAGGAACATCCAGCACTCCTGGACCCCTTTGCTCTTCAGGACTGTCTCCCAAGGGACTCTCCTAAACAGCATCCTGAACAGTCCAAACCCTGCCCTCCGGAAGTCCAGTGTAGCAGTTTCGCTGATGCCCCTCCTGACTTCACCAAGAATTGAAGACCATATCATTTCCTGGTCACTATGCCCAAGTTGGCCTCCGACCACCACATCTTCCACCAGTTCTTCTGTGTTCACAAAGAGCAGGTGTCCAACATGACTCCTCCCCTTCTAGGCTCGCTTACTAGCTGTGATAGGAAATTATCTTCCATGCACTCCACGAACCTCCTAGATTGTTTCCTCTCTGCTGCATTGTATTCCCAACAAACACCTGGTAGGTTCACATCCCCAACAAGGCTGTCAATCATGAGGCTTCTGCCAGCAGCCTGTAGAATGCCTCATCCGTCTCTTCATCCTGGTTGGGTGGTCTATAGCAGGCTCCCACCAGGATATCAGCCTTGTTGGCCTTCCCCCTGATCCTGATCCATAAACACTCCGCTTTTTCATCACGCACTTGGAGCTCCACGCAATTAAAGCACTCCCTAACATACATCGCTACCCCACCTCCGTTTCTTCCTTGCTTGTCCCTTCTGAAGAGCCTGTAGCCATCCATTACAGCACTCCAGTCATGACAGTGGTCCCACCATCTTTCAGTGATGGTGACAATGTCACAGTTTTCCTGAAGCACTGTGGCCTCTAACTCCTCCTGTTTGTTGCCCATGCTACGTGCATCGGTATAGATGAACTTCAGCTGGGCTGCTTAGCCCCTCCTCCTTTATTCCTTTATTCCCCTCCTCCTTCATACCTAGTTTAAAGCCCTCTTAGTGAGCCCCATCAACTTCTGGGCAAGCATTCTTTTCCCCCTGAAAGACAGGTGAACCCCATCTGTCACCAGGAGACCCACTGCTGTATAGACTGCCCTAAGGTTGAAAAAAAAAAAACAAAATTTGACTCATGACACCAGCCCCTTAGCCACCAGTTGAGCAGGTGTTTTTTTCTATTCCTCTCAAGGTCCTTCCCTGACGCTGAGGAGATAGAGGAGAACACCACCTGTGCCTCCAGTCCCTCAGTGATCTCTCCAATGCCCCGAAGTCCCTTCTGATGGACTTCAGGCTTCTCTTGGCAATGTCATCGCTGCCAACCTGGAATAGAAATAGTAGGTAGTAGTCAGAGGGCCGCACGAGACTTGGGAGCCTCTTTGTGATGTCCCTTACCCAGGCCCCAGGGACACAATAGACCTCCCTGTGGGAACAGTCTGGTTGGCATACTGGGCCCACTATTCCCCTCAGAAGGGAGTCACTCACAACCATTACCCTTCTTTTCTTCTTAGTAGAGGCGATTTTAAGGCATGGGCTTGACTGCCTCACCCTAGACACCCCCCTAGATGGACCTTGGTCTGGCACCTCATTTGTCTGGCCCTCAAGTTCCAGGGCCTCACACCTACTGAATGTGGTCATCTGGGGATAGTGAGGTAGGCTGGGAGAGGGTTCTCCTGCCACCTCCAACAAGGACCTGTTTCCATTCTTGTTCATCTCTTAATTCTGTCCCCTCCACCCTACAGCAAGAGGGTACGGGATCCTCAGGTCGATTTGGGGGGTTTCCTGGGTACAATTCCTGTGATAATTGCAGTGTGGCTCCACCAAGCTGTTTCTTTCTCACACGCCCTGATGCTCCTCAGCCTTTCTACCTCCTCCTTCGGTTCCACCAACACGCTAAACAGTTCATCCACCTACTCACACCTAAGGCAGGTGTTGTCTCTGCTACTCCCCAGTAACATGGAGAGGCTCAGACACCCTGCACAGCTGGACCTGAGCTGCTGCATGGACATGTGGAGGCTCAGTCTGTGTCGCCAGTCTCCCTGGCGCTGGTTCTCTGCCGAATACAGGCCAAGGCTTTGGCTGATTCCTCACTGAGGGAAAAGACCACGGGGAGAGGACTCCCTGCACCCCTGCCCGCGCTTGCTGCGCACCACGCTCTGTCTGCCGCCCTGCTCGCCCCGCTCCCGCCGCCCGCACTCCCCGGGGGCTGCTCCAGTGCGCGGGGCTTGGGCCGCCTTCCCTGCTGGCGCTGCCCTCACTGAGTCAGAGGCACCCCCGGTCCGGGTCTCGGCACTGCCCGCTCGGGAGCGGGCGCTGGGGCTGCCTCTCGCTCCCTGTGCTTTCCTGGCTGGCAGCCTCTCCTGTGGTTCTGCTCCTCTAGGCAACGTTCCCGAGTGCCAGCCTCCGCTCCAGAGCCCTTCCCTTCGAGATCTTGTGAGCTGCATGAGTCACTGCTGCTTACCTTCCTCCCCGTAGACAATATGAATGTACTTTATAACAGTAGGCTGGATTTCAACCGTGGCTAAAGCAAAGATCAGGCCATGCTCCTTCAAACCTTGCCTATGAGTGAGGTTTATTGACCTCACCAGTGCTAAATAAACGGCAAGGAACAAAGCTTGTCTTCTACTGTTGCTGTGTGGGCAGGAATGGTGAACTAGATTGACTGCTGGAGCTGTTTCTGGATGGAAAAGATCAGCCACAATGGTAGGGTGGGTGATGCCTCCACTTCCCAATTGCCTCCCCCCTTATCACTGTCAACACCTGTTGCAGTTTGAAGGGCAGGACATCTGCAGTACTCCAGGTATGGCCTCACCAGGGCTGAGTAGAGAGAGAGGATCGGCTCCCTCAACCTGCTGGCAATGCTTTTCTTAATGTAGCCAAAGATTGCCCTTCTTTTACACAGGAGCACACTGCTGACTCATGGTCAACTTGTCCACCACGACTCCTGTGGCCTTCTCTGCAAAGCCACTTTCCAGCATGTCAGTCCCCAGTTTGTTCTTGTGGGTCATTCCTTCCCAGGTGCAAGAGAGCACTTCCCTGTGTTCAACTTAAGGAGGTTTCTCTCTGCCCATCTCTCCAGCCTGTTGAGGTCCCCCTGAGTAGCAGCACAGTCCTTTGATGCATCAGTTTTGTATTATCAGCAGAATTGCTGAGTATGCACTCTGTCCCAGCATCCAGGTCATTGATGAATAAGCTGTAAAATGACTGGTCCCAGTATTGACCTCTGAGGTATACCACTAACTACTGGTCTCCAATTAGACTTTGCCCCACTGATCACAACCATCTGAGCTCTGCTCTTTGGACAGTTTTTAGTCCTCCTCACTATCTGCTCGTGTACCCACCACTTCATCAGCTTGCCTGCGAGCATGTTATGGGAGACAGTACCAAAATCCTTACTGAAGTCAAGGCAGGCAGCATCCACTGCTCTGCCTTCATCTATCCAACCATTCATTCCATCATAGAAGGCTATCAGATTGGTTAAGAATGATTTCCCCTTTGTGAATCCATGATGACCACTCCCGATCTTTATTTCCTCAAGTCCTCAAGACTTTTTTGTCTTGCCCATGCCTACAAATGGTATGCAGGATGAACTGCTCCATCACCTTTCCAGGGATCAAGGTAAGGCTGACCAGCCTGTAGTTCCTGTGTCCTCCTTCTTGCTCTTCTCAAAAATAGAAGTGACATTCGCTTTCTTCCAGTCCTCAGGCACTTCTCCTGAATTCTAACACCTTCCAGAGAAGATCAAGAGTAATCTTACAAGGACATCAGCTAGCTCCCTCAGCGCTCGTGGGTACATCCCATCAGAGCCCATTGACTGTTTACATCTAATTTGCTTAAGTGATCTCTAACCCAATCCTCCTTCACCAAATAAAAGTCTACCTTTCTCCAGACTTTCTCCCTGGTTCCCAGGGCTTCAGATTCCTGAAAGTCATTCTTACCAGCAAAGCAAATGAGCGTTTTTCACTTTACCAGTGAAGCAAAGGCGACCTTCACTGTCTCGCCCTTTTCTGTACTCTTTGTCACCAGCGTCCCTTCCCCGTTTAGCAGCAGGCCAATATTTTCTGTAATCTTCCTTCTTTCATTAAAGAAGCCATTCTTGCTGTCCTCGACATCCCTTGCCAGCATTTAATAATTTCAGATGGGCCCCATCCCTGCATTCTCAGACAACATCCTTTTATTTCTTCCAGGTTACTTGACCTGCTTGCAGCTTCCTTACACTTCTGTGCACTTTTTGCAAGACGAGGCCAGGCATTCGGGACAGAGGTTCAGTCCTGGAGCATGTCTAAGTTTCAGGATTTCCTTCAAAAATATGATATGGCTGTGCTGAGAGCTGCCTGCTGAAACAGTCAGGACTGGCGAGCAATCCTTTTGGAAGGGTTAAGGTAAGCTGTACAGAAGATGAGTTAAGTTACTTCACATCATCTAAGCCTCTCTAATGAAACCTCCTCTTCCCTTTTGGAGGTAATCTTCCTTTGATCAAACCCTCTTCTCTTCTGATGAGAACACAGTACAGTAATCAAGAAGCTAATCTGAGCCAGAGCAGCCTCTCAGACCCCTCATAACCCAAGACATCGAACTCCCAGCTTCTACTTCCTCACCCTCCCTCTCCTGCTTCAGTCTGTGCCAGGCAGGTATATCTGCACAACTCTCCCTTCCTTCAGCACTTCCCATCCTTTCCAGACCCTCTCTGGCAAGGAAGCCCCATGGAAAGTTTGTACCTGCCTGCACTGCGGCAGGGGATCGCCCCATTGCTTCTGCAGGACACGTAGGCTCCTGAAATGGGGACCTTGAGTCAGGCAGAGCTGAGATATCTTTTTCTTTCAGTGAACTCTCTCAAAAGACCAAAGGGCTTTTAAATGCCAAATCCAGGTTTTATTAGAATATAAACTAGAATAAGTATGTTTGAAAGGGGAGGAATTCAGCGTGACTAGGCCAGATGGAACAGAAATAAAAAAGCTTATAAACTACTCTTTCCCTTCTCACTGGGTGCCTATAGATGAGTCCTTACCTCTGGCTTGTTTTTTTATAGATCAGAGGCTTTCTGAGTTGCAACAAGCACTTACAGTGAAATTTCTGATCTCTAGGACATCTTTTGCTTTCTGTCACCTTACCAAAACCCTCAACATTTCTGGTGAAGCACCATCCTTTGCATGGAAGTTCTTGCTCTGCTAGATGAGGAAAATTACTTGGAACAGAGAAGCTCCACCATAAATGCTCTGATGGTGATATAAACTGCAGTCTTCCACTTGGAGAGAGGGGTCTTCAGTGACTTTCCTCCCCCCCTCAAGGGGAGAACAGCATAGATTTTTGTGGGAAAAAGAAATGTGTTCCCTGTCCCCTGACTTGCCCCTTGCATTTGCTAGGACTGATGGATAACATGACCCATGTCCAGAGGTGATGCATAGGTCACAGGGAGATATCCACATCCCAGCTCAGACAGTGTTTTTAGCCAGTGCATATCCCCTGGCACATCAGAGCATCTTACAAACACTAAGCAGCACTTAAGATGACAAATACAGTGCTTTTCGCCTAGCACAAAATGTGCACATTTGTTATCCCATATGCTTTCACCCTCACATGGGAACTTGCTAATTGTTTGACACTTCAAAGGTGAAGGTGTGGGACTCAGATGCTTGAAAATGAAAATTCATAATTCATGTCTGATGCAACATAGAAGCAAATACTCAACTAGTTGGCACCACCCCTCCCCAGTCCCCATACATGTTTCACTGAGAAAGAGAGAAGCAGAGGGACACTGGCTTAGGTCAATCTTCTGCTCTGCTCAGCCAGAAGGTGCAGCTCTCTAGAACAGAGCCAGTCTAATGCTGATTAGGTGGAGACGGGAACATCACTGTGCTTTTCCAAAGGCGACAGAAACCAGGAAGACATCACTGAATATGCCCCACAGCCAACAGCACTACAGCAATGCATCTCAGTTCTGCAGGAATAGATTGCAGGGAAGATTGCTGTAGTCCATCTGCCAGTTTTTGCTTGACAAAAGTATTATTTGGCTTCTAGGTCTAAAGACCTTGAATGATGCAATATTGAACTCTTTTGGATGAGGTGAAATTCCCCCTTGAGTCATTGTACTCTATTTCTGCATACTGGAGTTGGGGGAAGGGGAGTGTTAGTTTGCTAATGAAATTTTTTGTATGACAGTCCAACCAGGGAGTGGGAAGGCATATTCTCTTACCATAGTAAGAAGTGGTGAAAACAAGTGTCCAATCTCTGTCCTGTACTTTGACATCATTTTCCATCTGGATTTCTCTTGCTGTTGCCCTGCTGGGAGCTGGGTACCTCAGCCTGATTAGTTCCTTCTCATAAACCTTAGAGGAGGAGAGAGGATATCCCCAAGGACCTGATGCTGAATCCAGCATGTGGCTTGTGCATTTCCCTGATAAGAGGAAATCTGTACTCCAGGCCCTACCTGAGCTGCCTTCCCTCTATCTTTATCCCTGTGCTGTTGGATCTGAGTGGGCTCTGGCTAGACCTCTTAAGGGAATGTAGAGGAGGGTGGTTGCACATTGTGCTGGGAGCCTGTTAGATCCAAGACTACAAAGGAGATTTTGGCTGGATGTCCTGAGTTTGGCAATCCTGCCAACCACCTGCAAATTAGGCCTTTGGGGAACAACTGGCAGATGCTGGGGCTCTGCAATACCTACCATCCATAGGACAATGCAAGGAAATCTCTGAGAGCTCTGAGACAGCTAACTGATAGATTCAGGTACCCATGGTGGCTGTTGAGTCAACCAGTGGATTAACCTTTAGTGTGTAAACTGTTCTCTCAGCCAAACAAAGAATTTCTCCTGGGAATCTTCTTTAAGCCCAGTGCTGCCCACTATCTCTCACTGATCTGAAAGAGAAAATATTAATAATAATAATAATAATAATAAAAAAGTAATTGCTTGTAAAACCAGCAGCACATCTCCCAGCATATAGGGACAGCCTAGGCTGAGCCACACCAGGTCTGCGTCTCTGATTCTGGTTTGACACCAGGACAGGGCAGGAGGATGAGTAGTGGAAAGCAGAACCACCGCAGGAACCTAAAAAACATGGAAATGGCTCATGATCCCTCTAGCTGGTTGGAGCACTAGGCTGGAAGGGAAGGTTATTACTATTGCATACCTGACTACCAATTCTTTATGCAATTTTCAAAGCATGCTAGGCTCAGAAAAATCCAGTGAGTCATTCAGTTCAATCTTTCAGCTGAGCTGCTCTGAGGCATGGTAAAAAAAGTGAAATGATCTTAGATGTGCTCTTGAGGAAGAGATTTCTGAGAGCAAGGTGTTTAAAATGAGGAGAAAAAAAAAAAAAAAAAAAGCCAAATGAGCAGATGGCTAAAACGCAGAGCTTGAAAAATCTAGTTAAACATAAGGAGCAAGTATGTAACATAGAGGGCAATTGACCATTGGAGGTGGCTGCCAAAGGGTGCAGTAAATTTCCTGTTAATTGGCATTTGTAAATCAACTGTCTTTGAAAAGTCTGTTCCTGCTCCCCAGTATGGTGGAGATCTGGGTACAGCATCACTAGGCAGGCTTCTCTGGCCTGTATTCAGCAAGAGGTCAGGCTGGGTAGCTATAATGGTCCCTCCCAAAGCCTGAATCCTCAGTGATGAGGACTTAGCAGCGTTGCTAAGCCTAGATCTGCCGGCATTGTGTGTTGATGTAAGCCAGCACTGCTGCTAAAAGGATTTCTACAACCTTCCATGTGAGGCTGATCTTGCCTTCACCCTCCCACCAGGTCACATATCCCTTTGGCTGAGACAGGAACCAGAGCTGAAACCATGGGAGAGCTAGGCTAGTCCATCTAATGTGAACATGGGCATGTCCCTCTGCATAGGGATTAAAGATGATTCCAGAGGAAAAGAGGAAAAAAGGAAAACAAAAAATAAAAGAAAACAAAAAAGTGATGTCTGAAGGACTTCGCTGTGGATCGTGTATAATCTCCAGCTGAAAAAAAGTGTTCAGAATTTCTGTGGCTTCCTTTGGCAACTCTCCCCAACCTTATCCTTACTTATCAGAGTAAGATCTGGTCTGAAATTACAGCTCCTGTGCTACAGGACATTGGTTCTCCAACATGGGAGCCTCATTGTTCCTTCTGTGCTCCTTATACTTCAGTCCTGGCAGGGTCAGCCAACATTCCTGTTCCACAGGATGGAGCCCAGGGCTGATGCTGCCAAAGCTACAGAGCCAGGTGTTCATAGCATGAAAATGGCCAAGCTTTGCCCTACCCTGCATTCTGGGCACAAAGACGCTCTAGAAAGAACTGGGTGTGTGCATTTGAATGAAGATGCAGCTCCCTGAACAAGATGCTGGCAACTTCATGGAGGAGCTCAGACATGGTGTTTTATCCAGGTGTTTCAAAAGGCGTCTCCATTTCTCTGTGAAGATTCACGCAGCACCTCTACATATTTACCATCTTCTTATAACCTATGATTAGAAAAGTATGGAGAAAAAACAATCCAAGCCCATCTCCTATCTTGAACATTTTATGAGGACTGCAGCACTTGCTGTATTTCTGTATTAGTGTTTCTTCTTGGCTTCTGCACACTGGTCTAGTAAGTCAGTGTTCAGGCTCACTTTGCCTTGCCTGTAACATAAGTGCTGCTCTCTGAGCAAACTGTCTGAATTTCTTTTAGAGGCATTTCTTGGGTGCAGTTTTTCCAGCCTGTTTCAGGTGTCAAATCGGGAACGGGAGAAAGAGCTCCCTAACCTTCAATGAGTGCAAGGAAACTGGCACTGCGTTGGGAGACACCAGCTGTGGACCTTTTACCCTCAACCTTGGGGAAGGAAGGTCTTGCTGATGATGGAGTGAGGTGACAGTTCTGGAGCTATGAGAAACAAGAAAACGGTGAATGTGTCATTGCCAAGGATGTAGATTATACTCCTGAAATAATGGCACATGTCTGCCTTGCAGGGATCAACCCCCAAAAAATTGACAAGGAAAAGAAGGAACTCGAAACAATAGGGACAAAGTCCCCTGAAAAAGTGCTCCCAAATGAGCTCTATCTAGACACAGGAGGAGCATTAAAAAAAAGTACAAAGAGGACAGGCTTCCACTGCCATTTATTGTCCAAAGAGTGTAATTTAGAGATTCTTGCTGGAACGAGAAATAAAATCTAGAGAGATAAAATAATGAAAAGACAGACAATCACACAGCTTTACCCTGAGAGTCAGGCAGCAAAGGATGAATCAAAGATTTCAGGCCCTCACATAAAAGAAGCAGGTTCTGCTTTTTATTAAGCTGATACAGTAAAAATAAGTCTTCAGGCAAAATGCTCCTCCCCACTGCACCAAGGAAAGTCCAGAGGGCCCCAATGATTCAGAGAAGCAGCAGCAAGAGCTAATCCCCAGGAGCAGGCTAAGTGGGATGGGCCCACGGCAAGTGCTCTGCAGAGAGAGGTCCATATTCAGACAGGCACAGAAGGCTACAAGCACCATTCCTGTAATGGGAACTGGAGTACAAGCACTGTATGCAGCTAGTAGGAGGGAGGGCATAGCACATGATTTAGGAAAAGCTCAGAAAAATCCAGCATGGTAAAGAGAACTGGGACCGTTGGAACTCACTAAAGGGTCCTGCCATGCCTCAGAGTCAAGTCCAAAGGCCATGACCATGTTCAGTGCCTGGCACTTACAGACTGTTGGATTTACAGATATGTTTATTTGCGTATAAATATTTGCAAATATGCTCATGTAGTCTAAAAACTACATGACCACTGGTATATGTAAAGAAATCTGATGGTAACTTATCAAGCGTTGGGTCACTGTCCAGAGATTGCAGCACCTCTGCAGCAGGTCTGGATTTGCTCTTTCAGTCTGGCTTTGCTCCCATTCCCAATGGACAGAGAGGCCTCACCAAATGCACCAGAATTCACAGAAGGCTGGAACTACTCCCTTTCCCATCCTTAAGTGCGTTATAGGGATGCAAAGTGACAGCATCATCAGCCCTGCAGGAAACTATTAAAGGAAGCTTTTATTCCACAGGGCTTAATTTTGCGTCCAAATAAAACACTCCACAAGTATTATGCCACCCAAATGAATAAGATGCAGAGCTTAGTGGGGTGCACACTCTGCTTATCAGGTTTGATATTTAATTAGCAGCTGCCAGTTACTCTCCTCTTGAGAGAGGCTATGGATAACCAGGAATGAATGGTCACATGTAGACTTTCCAGTTGTGCCTTTCAAGGCACAAAGCGGAACCAAAGCAGAGAAATTGGCACCTCTGCCCACCAGTGTTATGGAATTTTGCAATGACTAAGAGTCTTGGGAGACAACATTTAATTGCCCCAGGTTCAAGACTGATCACACAAGACTGTGAACTTGTTGAAGCCCCAACATGCCAGACACTTCAAGAATGGCTCCTTCTCCAGAGTACAGGACATGCCTTTCATGGACAAAAATCCACTATCAAACCTGCTGATCTCCTTCTCCAGAGTACAGGACATGCCTTTCATGGACAAAAATCCACTAGGAAACTTGCTGATTTTTCTCTGTGCACCATGACATTGAAAATATTAAGAGAGATTTTATTTGGTTTTCTCTGTGCAAAATGTTGATTGGCTAACTCAGAAAGATGCTGTTGTACTGCATGGATAAAAAATAAAGTTCAGGTGCTCTATTGCTCCCATTTCCCTTTCTGAGGGGGGCCTTCTGTACATTCCCTCTTCATGAACGTGATGGCCAGCTTGAGATAGAGAGGACTGCAGGAATACAATGAAGAAATAGTCAGGCACATAGATGGACACAAACACATTTTCAAGGCTTTTCTTCCCATGCAAAATAGGCACTTTTGGCAAATGAACAAAATAAAATTTTCATTAGAAGTATTTATATCAGGAAACATTTGAGAGCCCCTCCATGGGCCTACTTCCTCTGTTGTGGCCTTCTGTAATTCAGACCATGCCATTGCCCTCCCACAGGGGTTTATGATTTTGCCCTGTTTAGTTACCTGAGTCATACAAACATGTGCATGATTGACCTAAGGAAAAAAATCCAACAAACTGTTTGGAGGTCAAGTGTCAATAACAACACAGAAGCATGTCCAAGAGTGCTCTGGGAAGCTGCTGCAGTAGTCATATTCTTTAAAACTCTCTATCTTTTCAGAAGAAAGCAAAAATACGCGAGCTACACATGCTCCCATGCAGTGACCTCTCTTTATAAGCTGCACAGACTGACAGGCTAATACTAAGCACCGTATACCACCGTGGCACAATTATCTCAAGCTGTAATTTCAGGAGTTGCCTTCAGCTGCCACTGCCTGAAGGTGCTGCATTTGGGTCAGGGGCTCTTTACCAGAAACTCCTCAGGGACTTTACATTTTTGCCATATGTAGAGAGGAATGTGGTGATGGGGTGACAGCTAAACCCCTGGGACAGGGGGAAGAGGGTGTGAAGGGGAATTACAGAGGTACATTGGTCATGGCAAGGAGAGACGGCAGGTGCACTAAGGGCTCTGACTCATCTCTCATGTGGGTCCTCCCAGCACAGACTTCTGTACAAGTGAAACAGTTGTGCAAGACGAACCAAGAAACAGCTTTCCACCATCACTTCCTCTCTTAAATTCATTCTTGTCAATAGCCAAAAACTCAGAGAAAATTAAGTTATGAGAAAACTGAAATACTCACTGTGCTGTAGGTTTTTAAAACTTAAACACCACCACTGCACAAAGATAGCTTATGTCATTTCTAATAAATGGCTTACAGTAAATTTTCAGAATATTTATTGAATGTGTTTTTCGCTTGGAAACCACTCTGATGTACATTTCCATAAAAACAGTCACAAAAACTATGGAAAGCAATTGAAAACAGCAGTAGTTTTTTGATGGGCTACTGTTGAATAGCCATTTTCAATTGAAAATAGCAGTATTCAAAAAAAAATTGTTGAGTTTTGCTGATCCTGAAACCATAAATGGTTTAAAACTCTCTGATGCTCTTTGACTTTCTGTAGGTACATGACCGTAGTGGGTCCATTGGCAAGTTTCTAGGGCTCCCATGGGGTTTTGGGGTTAACTTATGCTCCTTCGGAAGTCCTGGCATGGTCTTTCCCCTCCAGGAACCACTTGCTGCAGTGGAGCCCTGCAGAGACCTCCGTCCCAGCCCACAACACCTTGCGGGTGGATGAGAGAAGAATGATGTGTGCATAGCTGGATTTCTAATGGCTAGGGCCAGTTCAGCTCCCTTCCCTTAGAAACAGGACAGTACCAGTCAGGAGAGATGCTGGAGACACTTTCCCATAGTCACAGTTCAGCTCGGATCTACCACATCCCCTTTCACTAGAAATGACAATTTCACAGTTCTATAAATGCTCCTCATCGTTGTGAGCAGATATGGGCCAAATGTGCCACTAGGCTGTGAGAAACCTGCCTGGAAAAAGAGCAGCCATCCTAAAAATGACTTCATAAATTGAAGGGGGTCAAAAGGAATAAGCTCAGAGGAAACCTAGTGCCCTCATTTTGAGAGCATGCAAATAACATGGAAGTAGGACAGCACAATGAAACCAGGACTTTCACATGCCCTTTTAGAAACACCCATGACGAGCTGGCTCAGCCAAGCCCAAGAGAGAGCTTTAAAACTGCAACAGTTGGCCTCGGGACCATACATGCAGGATGGGTGCCCTTTGGCAACAGGGGATCCCTGTTGTGGGATTCAAGTTGTGGACTTGCCCTGCTAGGAAATCCAGATCTCCACCAAGAGGAATGGGGTGTAAATGCTGCCTCTGTGCTCCTGATTTTCTTAATGTTTTATCTTTTGCAGAATTTATTCTGGCCCTCGGTGCTTCAGTCTTTCAAATTAAGAAGTCTCTAATCAGGGAGTCTCTTGGGTGATGTGTTTTTTCTTGACTTCTTTCTTTTGTCTGTCTTCAGGCTGGAAGATCTTTTTGGCTCAGTGAATAATCATGGTTTTACAGAGCCACAGAAAGCTTTGTGCTGAAGACGTTCAAGTCTAAGCTAAAATTACAGAGGAACGGTGCCCCGATACCATCATTTTGCAATGTGACTCTGGACAAAAAGGACAAGCAATTTATCTAGACTGTCCATGCAGAGCTAGGATGAACATATTCCATCAACCCAGTGCAGTTCCAGACTGACATTTCCTGAAAGATAAATAAAAACATAAATTTCCTACAGGTATCATAAGTGGTCTGTATTCTCCTCCTGCAGCCTCACATCAAAGTGCCTGTCCTCACCCAGTGACGCTGGCCAGTACTGCTGCTCCAGAAGAGTGCTGTCTAGAGCAAATGCCAAAGCTGGAGGCAAAGCCTTGTGTTTCCTACTGCTACAGGACCCTGAGCAGAATCATGTTGCTCAGCCTGGCTTTTCCTGCCTTTCCACCTACCCATTTGCTTGCTGAAACTGAGCTGCCAGAGAAGTGAATGTAATTTTCAGTTGGAAAAAAATGATACCACCAAGGAAAAACTTGAACATTAAAGCCCCTTCCAAATCCTTATTAGAACTAGAAAAAGCTTTTCAGACCCCAAATTCTTCCTGTCCCATCATGCTGAAGTGGAGGTGAGAGCCATCTCCCTATCTACCCCATGATTTTCCTGTTATGGTTTTCATATTACTGCACTTAGGATCTGAGATCTTTAAAGGAAAGGTCAGGACCTTCACAAAACAGCCTGGATGGAGTAGCTCCCACTGCCTGCAGAAAGTGAGGCTTTTCCCTGCAGTGCTGGATCCCCTAACAAGCATTTCCTTGGCTATCAGGCTTGTTCTCTGTGGGGTTCCTCCATCGTCTGCTGCGTCCTGCTCAGCTTAAAAGTTTTTTTTTGCAGTCCATCTACAGTTTTCCTCCCATCCTGCCTCCTGCTTTCTGTTTCTTCCAGAACACCCTGGTCCTGTGCCTGCAGCACACAGTGCAAAACAGGACCAGCTGGATCCTCTGAATTGAAGAGGTTCAGTGAAAAGCATGTAATTGCCATCATAGGTCAGAAACACATGCCAAGAACATCTGACAAACTAATACTCTCAACACTGCAGAGCAACAGCCACAGATGTCAGTGCCATGGGAGAGTGAGTAGGGCTAAGGATGTCCCCAGTGTCTTGGGATCTGCTGTCAAAGGGGAGACTTCTCCATGGATCTTGCTGATTTCAAGCAACTGGGTGTTTAGTGACATTACCATACTTCAAAATAAAACTTTTGGGGTCCAAGAGCCTGTGGGTTTTGTTAGATACGGGTCTTTTTACTCATGTAGCCATATGTCTGCTTGCCTTTTTCACAAACAAGAGCTGAGATGAAGTTGACCACATGATTAGCCAGTCTACCACAAGTTCTTGTGTAATTAATCATACAGTAATTAGCCAGGGATAAGCTGTTTCTGAATCAAGAGAGTTATTATAATCTGTGGGGTGGCTGTTATCTCATTACTTTCAGAACTGCTTCAGAAGTTCAAATGTAATTATCCAGCAGTTGCAGGCCCAGGAAATTACTGGGCATTATCCCTGTTTTAATACATTAGGGATTTTTAGCTATACACGAGCAGCTCATTCATTCATAAACAGAGGCATCAGCAGTTTGTGAGCAGTGCATCAGGGCTGCAAAGGGATCCTGGAACACAGCTGGGATGGGCAAGATATGGGAACATCCACATTGCAGCTGGGCTTTGTATACCAGCTCTGCTTCCACCACATGGATCCTTCCCACTGCCTCCCAACTAGAGGAGCTCTCTAAAGCTATATACTGAGTCAGTAGCTCCTTCTGAAGACATCTCCTGGGTTCCCTGATCCCACCCTGCTTGAACTCCATCTGGATCCATTCAGATCAATGACTCATAAATGAACATGAAGAAATTAAACCCAGTGGTTCCTAGCATTTTATGGAGACAGTGAAAATGGAAGTAAGTTTAGAGTGATGGGTGCCAGTGCATGACTTTTGGCAGCCAGGAAAAGTTCTGCCTCCCAAAATACAGAGGGAGAAAATAAATGACCGCATGTGACAAACACAGAATCTTTTCAGTACTTCGTGCTTCCTTTCACCCAGTACATTGCTATATTGTCTAATTAAATATAATTTAATTTTGAAAGGTGAGCAAAAGACCTGAGGAAGAAAGCAAAAGAGAAAATTTACTTTCCCAAGAACAGAAATTGGAAACAGAGGAAATGAAATTAGGTGCTAAATAGAAAGGTCTGAATCATGAGTTGCAAACTTTAGAGTAGGCTTTAAAATGGCCTCACTGACTCCTTCCAAGACTTGCTGAGAGAAGAAACCATAGGGCAAGACTTGTTTCCAAGTAGGAAAGTCATAAGCCTGTGAGGAAGCCTATCTGCAGACCAACATACTCATCATTCTGAACATATGAGCAAAAATATGACACAAGCCCGTCAATACTCTCCTCTTGACCTTGTACAGCTGTGTGTTGTTACAACAAGCTGATTTTATTGTTTTGGGAAACCCTTTGAGGATCTTGTGGGAGAGTGTTGTGAAGAATAGCAACCAAGCATCACCTGCAACTGCTGACATACAGACACTTCAAAGGGTGAAAGGTGGAACAAGCACTCCAAAGGTGCAGTGGCATTTCAGGACCTTGGGAACCCTAGAGGGACAAGTCAGCTGGTGGCCGCATGTCATCCCAAAACACTTAGCAAAATTAAGACAAACAAAAGGGGTAGGAGCCCCTGGGAACAAAGCACCAGAGCAAATGCTGACAAAGGAGACAAAAGATGTAGCAAGGCAGGATGGAGGAGAAGAGTGGAAGAAGGACCCCAAGAGAGGGTAAACACAAAAGCTGGGCATTAGAAGATCTAAAGTCAACCTGTTTGGATCATGTTTTGATGAGTGGGACAAGAAAACAACGTTGTCTGAAAGATATGGAACAAATCTTACACAAGTTCCTATTATATGAGTACCTCCAAAATTGTGGAGACTGCTCTGGGAAAAAAAAAGAGAGAAAAACAAAGCAAGCCAAAAAAAAAAACTTCAAGTGAGCCTCAAGGGACAGAGCTGGTTCATGACCTTATGCTCTCATACGCAGAAGTTGACCCAGCCTCACCACTCCTTTCCACCGTACCAAGAGACCACAGCTGCAGAAGGACTGTGTCTGCTTGGGAAGGACTTAAATGTGAGTTACTTTGCCTGACTCTGCGGTGTCCAGGGCTCCCCATTTCTGTGCTTTTGGACAACTCCTCTTAACACTGAAAAAAAAGCACAGCATGAACTGTCAGTTCACGGGATATATTTTGGTGACATAGTTTTCAGAGCGAATCAAAACAGACCTGTCACAGAGTCCTGAAAACAGAATCACTCAAAGAATGCATTTAGTCTTTTTTCTTTTTTTTCCAGAAA